>JALLOR010000298.1:0-10965 GCA_036939395.1 Porosira glacialis
CCATCCAATGTGCGTAAAGAGGTGCGTGAGTCCGTCCGCGCCTTGCCGCGTGTACCCGTGTGTCATTCCGATTCCGCCAAACCGCTTCGGCCCGTAGACTACTTGGCGATAGGGTATTTCTATTGAATCCCATCTTTGGGAGGAAGGCTCTCGTTGCTACTTCGATGCCGTTGGTCCATTTTTTCTCCGAAAACGCCGATATTTTGCACGAGTAGTAGACTTTGGGTGTGTATATGGAATTATACAGTACCCGTGTTTCAGTCGGGGATAGCATTGTTGTGTTGAGGCGCGATGCAAGCAGTTTGCTCTGTTTTGTTCTGTGTGCGATTTCGAGTTTTTGGGCCCCGCTTGGCGTCATTGTGTACCTGATGCCGACATTGACATCATTGGTACCAAGTCATTGGATCATACTCTCCGCTGGGTCATTTACATTAATCATGGCCAAGGTGGAAGTTTTTTTTCTCCTGTGATTAAGAGTGGGAGGCCTTTTTACCAACACCATGTCACTACCAACCAGTATCATTTGTGGAGTGCAAGAAGAACCCCCTGATGCAAATAGGATATGTTTCCATGTCTGGGCCGCTCGTTGAAATTCCACCATCATCATTGCGGGTTCCTCTGAGTGTTGTTCATTGGATCTTGATGCCTTCCACACGTCTTTGTCATCGAAAAACGTGTCTGCTAGCCTGTGGACGGTTTGTTCACCTTCCACACATGAAATAATAATACCGGGGTTGAACTTCCCGAGGGCGCGAATGAGGGTGATGATATATTTACTAGCTGGGGGGGGGCGTTTTTTCCTGGCACTCTCTTTGCATTAAGTCGTCTGCCACCAAGGTATATTATTCGTCAGATTCGCCGTAGGCCGTCCGGCTTTTTCGGAGCATTTCAAAAACTGTCTGGATCTTTGCTTTGTACACAGTTCTCGGGAGACCGCGTCAACTCTCACAAATGTTGGACATACATGTCAGTATCCTATCATAACACGCCGCTGCATTCATGTCCATTAGTGCTGTACATTGCCGGAGGTGTCGTTTTGATTCAAATGAGAGAAAATTATCAAGAGAAATTCTGTCGCGTTTTTGAATGTCAAGTTTCCCCATTGGTCATTGGTGGATCCCTTTTTCTCTGCTGCTGAGAAGAGGATTTTCACCCAGATTATTCATACTTAAGGGAAATGTTGAAGTCGGCTTCAAGGATTACTATGATGCAAAGGCGATGGATCATGGGTTTTCCTGCATAATTTTCAAGCACAACTTCAAATTTTCCCACCTAGAGGGAGCAAAGCCGCATGCAAAGGGGGGTGTCACCATCTTACTGTTAAACCTATAACCAAGAGGGCTGAGGCTACATGCTTTCAAAATTAGGCACAATCGAAACTGGATGGGAGTGAAGACGCGTTGGCGTTGCAAAGTTTGAAGGCTTTCTGGAAAATTTCCTTTGTGATTATTGTGTCTACATGTGGTGGTTCGTTGTCATCTTATGCTAGCTCCTCCATTCATGCCACAAATTCCTCTGAGATATCCATCATGCCAATATCGAGTGTGCCGTTGAGGACCACATCTGCCTGATTGTTGATGCCAAAAATCTGAATAGTTGTTTCATTGGACCCGATGCAAATGTCATACCGTCAATCATGCTCTGTCGAATATGTTCTGTGTTCCGTTCCAGGAGGAGGTGTACTAGTTCTTCTGAGTCCGCCACTGACCTCCATATGGCTTCTGGTGCTTCGACAATGTGCATCAGTATTCCATCATTGGTAATTTTGACTGTTGCTACTTCGATATTAGCTTTTGGGCGAGGTTGGCGGTTTCAGTGTAGTTGCAAGATTCCGTCAAATCCATCAATGGTGGGTTCCCATGCATGTGAATAAAATAATCCTTTCACATATATGATGGTACAGTCATTGAGTGGGTTCATGATATATTCATTCGTGGTGCGGTACCTTGATACTGGAGATGGATCCGCTCCGCGTCCCTTTGGAGATTGAGCGTATTTTTCGAAAGAAAAAAACCGTCGCTCCCACCACCATCTGTTTTATCACTACTTCTCGAATTTTCTGCATTTCAATTCCCGCGGCGTCTACTTGCTCATGGATCCAGGCTGATCTTTTGGCGTCGGATTCATTCTCACCAAACACATATCCTCCCATACCTTGTGTAGTGATTCATAGATCTCCTGGAGCGGTTGTGGGTTTTGGGGGAGGCTATGCTTCATGGTAAACTCACGCATTCCTTTCCAATCCTGTTCCGAACCGCAGTCATTTTTGTTCTCCAATACCTAACTATTAATGCCGCTTCCATGAGCTCTGGTGATCTCGCTTATCCTATATTTGTACATTTGATGGCGTTGATTCCAGCATGCATAGCTGAGTATATTTCCTTTGCTATTGTTTCGTACATCGCGATATATTATTCTTTGGCAAAGCCGTTTTCACACTCAATTCTATCTATCATATCAAGTCGTTATTCCACTGTTTTCTCCTAGAGGTGTTCCTCCATTACTGCCAAAAACTTCCCTAGTTTCTTTGTTTCTCTCATCTTGAATGGCATTTGCAGTACCAAACTCAGAATTTCTGTCGCTCCGCGGAATATTCATTGTCGTCAAACTTGACCCAGCGTACCACATGGTCCGATGGAATAGAATCCTTTATACCAATCTGACACTCCTTCTTCAGTGCTGAAATAATCCTGTGTGAAACGCAAATGAAGCCAATTTTCCTTGCACCCCACATATAGGTGTGCATCAAGTCTTCTCAGTGTAATTGTGCGACCGTGTCCACCATACCCGTTTTCACTACCATACGTGTAAGGTAATTGGCTTGGCCGTTTAAAGGGTCATTTGCATCCATTGTGCCAATCAACTTTATGACGTTTGTGAGTAACTTGGTGACGAAAATCAACACTGCGTCCATTGTATATTTCTTTGGTTTGGGGGAAGTTTTCCCCACCTTGTATAGCAAATTTTCCTGCTGCACAAACGATGTGCCATGTGACCGGGTACAATATTTGATCCACTTGTCTGAGATAAACAGTAACAAGCTATTATGATGATGATGAATCCCCGTAACCCTCACATATTCAACCATGAGACACTTCCTTTGGCATCTGTCACCGATGATGTAACTCAACCACACCATTTCCCTACCACTGTTGTACGTATTAATCCTGGTGGGTGGTCCATGGACGTGGGTAATCCGCTCGAGCTTATTAAAATGATGGTGTGCTTGAAGCACTGTGAGAACTGCCGCTGCACTCTTTGGAACGCCTCAATCCGTTTCCAGTTGGTGTTGGTCTCTGTAACACAAGACACCGACGATCTAAATTTTGACAGAAGCCCCATTACCGCCATTGTAAATATATCTCCTGCTAAGAGTTTCAATCCATTAATATTTTGGAAGGAAACTCGGAACGATTTGTCGGCATTATCCACCGCCATCATTACATTGCCACCAGCTAGATGCAGAATTGGGTCATCATCACGGATGTGGCTGGTTTCAAAGCGTCAGTCCATCCCCGTCCCCTGAGGGTTTAGACTGGAGGAGGGAGGTTTGCGGTTGCTGTCTGGAGGATATATTGGACTATGTTTAGGCATGGGGTTGAAGGTTGGGGAGCATGTGGTGTGTGCCTTCTTCGGTGAAGACTGGGAAATCGAGTCGTTGTTGTTTCTTATTTCGTTGTGCACTGGAATTTGGGTCAACTGAGGTGACCATTATTCCAATTGGGCCCCTGGAAGACTTGAAAGAATTGATGGAGGTGAAAATTACACCACCCCAAGGATGATTATCCACATGCGTCTACTGACACCCCACCACCAGTGTCCCTCAAATCACCACCAACTCCCCCAGTGACAACTGCCAATACTACGACCAAGTTTTCTCCTTCACTGGGAGCACCTGTTGAAAAATATGCAAAATACATAAGTGCAACGCCTACTAGTAGGATACTACCAAAGACACGTACAAATACTGGTGCTGGTGCTAATATACACGTAGGTAGACTATCACCAAATCGCCAAGGACATAGATTCCGCAACTAATAAACATAAATCAATTAATCACGTCAAGTTTGCTAAGAACAATGGCCACGAATGCCGTCTTTTGCGGCTCTATCTTCAGACGTGATTAATCTTTAATATAAAATAAACAATACCCTCATCAACATAAATGATTGAGGAATTCCCGCTTACCCCGAAACCCACTACCAGCGGTTGGGTATGATCAATAATACCATGAGCTCCTCAAGCTTCAAAAATCAATCAAAGATAATTAAAAGTCCATCAGCACTCTCCTTGGAGGCGGAGCGGATGGGTATCTTGGGGGGATCAGCAATGATCCCTGGTACAACATAGTTTCACCAGGACACCCCTTCGTAACACCAAAAAATATGGGAGTACTGTCAATCAGCGTGATCGGAACAATAGTCATCGCATTGACAAACATCCTGCGGATCTACACCGAAGATGTAAGAGCTTGGAAAGAATGGTCGAACGGTCGAACCTCAAAAATACGGCCAAGAAAAAACTCATAGATGCCATCCCTGACAGCATACTGGCAGGATCAAAAGGAACATCACAAACCTATAACAATGTGCGAGCAAGATAAATCTTCAACTAATTATCCAACAACTACACCGACATTGATCAACAAGATCTAATTGACAATCGTAACCGACTCACCAAAGAGTGGGACTCCAATCTCCCATTCAATGATATTACTGTGCACGTACACTAAGTATGTACAAGAAATCGTCGAGGACGCATCACATCTGATCGACCAACACGATATAATCAACACAATCTACACCGTCGTGTTCAACACAGGGATGTACTATGATGATTGCGACAGATGGAACGAAAAGGCAATGAATGAGAAGACTTGGGAAAATTCCGAAATAACTTAATGGAACAATAATGAAGAGTGCAACGTCGAAAAAAAGGAACATCGAAGCAAGGAGGTTTCTACGGAGCAAACACAGTTGTTCAAGATCAACTTGAACATGCACACGATGCCTTAGTAAATTTAGCCACGACAGCGGTAGAAGACAAAGATGTCATCAAACCCAAACGACAACAATTACAGAAAAAGTAGAACAATCGGTTCCCTCATGAATCAGCTACAGGTTAAATGAGGTAATCGAAAATATATGCACACATAACAACAACCCGGGAAGAGTCATGGAGATGAATGTAAATGGAAACGGAAATGGAAACGGAAAACGAAATTACAACCCAAAATGGGGGACACCAGCAGAACAGGAGGTAATGTGGAAAAACAGAAAACACAAAGCCGACAAAGGAGAACATCGCTGGACGAACGGGTACTTAGTGCAACCAAGCCACACTAGTAGAACATATGCGGAGAAATTATCAAGGAGGGGACACAAAGTGGAAGCAACCAGGTGAAATCCAATGGGATGTGGCGGTAAAACAACGCGGTTGAAAGGGACGGGAGGAGAAAAAAGTTATTGGCATATTTTTAAATGTAAAAGAAAATTCAAAAATATAAGTATTCACTTAGATCTACCTCCCCCAACAAATAGAAACACGATAAACTAAACAGTAATAAACAGAATGCCATCGCAGACAGTGGGACAACTATACTGCCTCATGGAAGATGATCCACATAAAAATCGAAGGATTGGCACAAAGGGAATGTGTGAAAAGCAACCGGGTGGCACTATCATACGATTTAATATCAAATGAACATACATGTGTCCACAATGACAGATAAGTATAGAGTAGCTAACATATTCCCGACATTGGCAGAAAACTTATGAATATCCCTACCAATCCTTGTCAACAAAACATTCAAAATAACTCTGGATAGAAAATTGATTGACATCCGTCGTGATGGTGTCAAAGTAATGAAAATGTGCCGTGGAAAAAGTAACAGTACTGTGGAGAGTATATATCGAAACTTAAAAAGACGAAAGAATATCCAAAATATATTGAAAATGAAGGAATCGAACACAAGGCCAATGCACTTATGCCTGAAGGAACAATATCAGATCTCATCACATGTGTCCACATATCTCTCAACAGTCCAACAAAATCTACATTACTCAAGGCCATCAACAATGGAAACCTTGCAATGTCCCCAATTCTCACAGCAGAAAACGCCACAAAATATCTACCAAAATCGGAAGCAACATATCTCGGCCATCTGGACTACAAGTGAAAATGCACCCAATCTACAAAACCAAAAGAATAAAAAGAACAGAGTCCGTCCCCCAAAGAAACAAAAATTATTGAAAGCAACTCAACTACGAATTATGTATATGCATCGATCATCAACACTTCAAATGATTAAACCGTCGGGAAAAAGGCAATATGTGCATGGACCAAACCGGAAAATGTACAGTACTATCGAGTCGAGGTTATTTCTATCTTTTCGTTATATACAATTACGACAGCAACGCGATTTTAGCCAAGCCAATCAAATATCATAAAAAGAAGAAAATATAATAAAATCTACAGCATTCTCACAAAATGAGGCATTAGACTACGACAAGGCTACGAAATTAGTCAAGTACGCGCATCATGTCACCTATGATGAAGGCATGAACAACCTACTTTCCGACCGACTGTCTCCAGATACCCGACACCTTCGAAAAGCTCTTGGTCATTATATGCCTCCTGATGATTCACCTACGCCACCACCTTCCCACCTTCATCTCTGATTCACTAACTCGCCCTGCACATCTACTACATATCAAGCCATAGTTTACCATTGCATGCAAGGATCCTCTTGGATACCTCATCATCGAAACCTGCACAAAGTGTTGCCGTGGCTTCATCAGCAATATACTCCCCTGTTTTTCTACCACCTCACTCAATTCCTGTAAATGTAAACGGAAGTACACAGGCGGTTATACTGTATCCATCTGACCCTACTTTCGGCAAGGAGGAAATTGGGATGTAAAGGAAACGATGTACATGTCTCCGGGTCAAATTTTACTTAACATTGTCCCCAACATCAAATGTTCTCTTTCTGGCAGTGTCCCACAGATTCAGGCCAACTAGCTACGCTATATATTTAATACCTTGTGTGAATTGGATCACGGCATCAAACCTGATTGTTGAAACATATGCAATGCACGTAAGTACAATTCCTACTAGTAGACTAATAACATAGACATGTAGAACTACCGGTACTACATGTAATAAAGTATTTATGAAGGTAGAGTATCACCAAATCTCCAAGGACCACGAGTCCGCAACCAATAAACATCATTAAATTAATCACGTCAAGTTTGCTAAGAACCATGATCATGACCACGAATGCCGTCTTTTGTTGATCTATCTTCAGATGTGATTACTCTTCGATCAAAAATAAAACAATGCTCTCATCAACCCAAAATATCAAGGGCTTCCCCCGAAACTCACTAACATTGGTTGGGGATGATCCATCATACCATGCACTCCTCGATCTCCTAAAAGCCATCAAAGATCATTACGATTCCGTCAGCACCCTCCTTTCTGGCGGGTCGAACAGGTATCTCGGGGGGATTAGCAACGAACCCTGGTATAACCCAGTTACACCAGGAGACCCATCCATAACACCAACAACTCCGGTAGCACCACCAGTCTTTGCTGCTGGTACTACCACCATCGCTTTGGTAAACGTCTTAAGGGTCTACATCGAATAAGTAAGAGCTTGGAAAGAATGGTTGAACCTATAAAAGACGGCCAAGAAACAACGCACCGAAGCCGTCCCGGACGGTATACTGGTAGGAGCAAAAGGTACAGCACTTACCTATAACAATGTGCGCGCAAGAACGCTCCTAAACTACATATTCGAAAACTACGCCGATATCCGACATCAATCAACAAGATCTAATCGACAACCGGAACCGTCTCACCAAAGAGTGGCAATCCAATTGCCCATTCAACGATATAATCGTGAGTGTAAAAGAAGTACAGTAAATCGCTGAGGACGCATCATGTCAGATCGACATAAATGACATCATTGACACAATCTACACCATCTTATTCAACACAGGAATTTACTACGATGACTGCGACCGATGGAATGAAAAGTCAAAGAAGACAAAACATGGGAGAACTTCCAGAAGCACTTCATGGAAGCGCAACGAAGAGTGTGGTGTCGACAGAAGGTAACAGCGAAACAAGGGGGGGTTCCATGGATCCAACAAAATTGTTCAAGATAAACTTGAAACGGCACACGATGCCTTGGAAAATTTAGCCACAACAGCGGAAGATGACAAAAACGTCATCAAAACCCAAACTATGATAATCGCAGAACAAATTTAAACGATCATTTCCCTCATAAACCAGTTAAAATCGAACGACGATGAGATCACCAAGTTTTGAAGAGAAATAAGTCACCTACACGACTGAAAAAAATCTCTACATACGAACAAATAACTACTACGCAGGACTCAAGGTATAAAATATGCATGGCTGAATAGAAAATCTCACGCACGCACTTCGAGTCTTGACAGCGCACTTTCAGTCTTGAGAGCGCAACCAAAATACTGTCAGGGAAGTCAAATGTCAATCTGACTTCACTTTGCAATCTAAGGTAGATTCATAGCTGGCTCATAATTTTCAGTTGGAAAACATATAATAACTACTTTACAACTCTCAACTACTATTTACTCTATTGATATCAAGAATGCTAATTCGTTATAGCAAAATCACCATGGTTGATCCACGGGCCACAGGGAGATACAGGACCTGTGGCTTAACCGCTTCATCTGCATTTCAACAACGGATTGAAATCAAACTTCTTCTACAAGGAGAAATGAAACCGAAAGGAAGAACCGGCTCCGAACGCCGCTTCTCATTCGAAAACAAGACGTCACAACGCCAAGAAATCGGCTTTTCAACAAAATTCACGTCACAAAAAGAAGTAGACCGAAAAAGAATCGAACGGCTATCAAATCATCCTGACCATTGAAGGCGAAACAAAAGCTCTTATCAAGAATAAAAAGGCAGGATTCTACCACAACAAAAGGAACTCTTTGCAAGACACGAAAGCTTCAAAGTCTCAAGGGAAAACCAAGATGTCGCCCAAGAAAATGAAGACTCAGCCAGCACGCCAACTAGAAACGAAAAATGTCAATTAATTGGATTCACAACCGAAATATCCAAGAAACACGGACACGCATCATGAATTCATTGACGAACGATATAAAAAAAGGAACTCTTTGCAAGGTATGAAAGCTGCAAAGTTTCACAGGAAAAACACGAGGTCGCCCAAGAAAAATAAGACTCAGCCAGCATGCCACCTAGAAACGAACATTTTCAATTACTTGGATTCCGAAATATCCAAGAAACACGGACACGCATCAGAATTTCATTGACGAACGATACAATAGCGTCAAAACACATCGCTTGAGAACAAAATTCGAGTATATCAATCACCCAGCGCGTGATCTACTCGCAAAAATCGAATCGACCAAAGAAAAAGGAATTCTCCGCCACCTAAAAGAGCATATTCAACTCGGTTCAGACCACTGGAACGCGCTCAATGACAATAACATGTTGATGCCAATGACATACCAAAAAAATCCATCTGATCAATTATCCATGATTACCTCATTGACTGGGAAAATCATTCAAAATAATCGATTTCCTCCTGAAGAAATCGAGATTATATGAAAAGATAAACCCATTACTCGAACGAACAAACGATTCGATCATCTACCGCTATTACGTCAAAAATCTAACAATTACGATGAATAATCGACCAATGATGACGAATAATCGATCAATGGCGAAGAATGGAAAAATGACAGACGAAAATGGACAATTGGCAAAGGAAACAATGGTATTAAATCCAAAAACGGAATCACGACCAATGACAAACGAAATTTTCTCACCAATGACAACGAACGTTGACCAAAAACGGTACCACTCGGAAAATAGAACGAATAATGAACAATCGACTTCCGCTCAACAGTCTAAAATGACCCAACCATCGGACCAAACAAAAAAACATACAAAATAAACGCCAATATTCAGGCACTGGTCCACCAAGAACTGAAAGCCATGATTTTTTAACAGAGACAGCAAGCAACAGAAAGCAACACGAAACGTTAGCAATAAGCAAAAGGAAACAACAAACTGCTAAATAGACTTACAAACCTTGTAGGAGAATATACATCTCTACCAAGAACTCGAAGACAATCGACACGTTTTCAAGCTGAGAACAACAACAATCAAGCTGAAGATAATTATTCCAATGGTCTCGCAATCACAGACATTTACTCAGCCAGAAAGGTACTATCCTCAATGTGCAAATCTCCAAGAGGAAGAGACGTGAAAATCTGATCAGATAAAGGAACTCGCAAAATACAACGTGAAGCATACAGAAATAATATGCTAATCTCGAAAGAATTATCAGAACGCATCCTCAACTCAAGGAAGCACTAACAGATTTTCCAGCACCAGTCCCAATCCCTGATCCCAATGACACAAGACACAAACTCATAATTTAAACACAACAATATATGATCTTGTGATTGAAAAACATCACCTTCAGCTATGCAGAGACTTGCCAGTCCAATTCAAATGTCTTTTCTCCGGAGCAAAACTTCTAAACTTCCTCCGAATATCATATTATCAATCCAACAATCAGAAACAAATCACAAACTCGATCCGACCTCGAGCTCGTGCAAATGAGAGAACATGAAACCGCCACCGGTTATGGAAAAAAATATACCTCCAAGATTTCCGAATGTAATGAAGCAATATGCCCACAGAAATCAGAAATCAATCTAGTGAGTATCTTCCTCTCGATCATTTTTCTTAACCATACTGTATTCAATATGCACCACTGAAGACCCTTCGCACAGAACAACACGCACTTGGAATAGACCTAGAAATGCACGAAATTTGCAGACTATTCAATGAAATCGATGACGTTTATGAATGCCAAAACTTCACGAATTGTTATACAAATGGAAGAACAGACCACAGATACAATCAAAACAGATA
>JALLOR010000299.1:0-11622 GCA_036939395.1 Porosira glacialis
GTTTGATTGTGACAACAATGGACTACTTTCTAGTAGCGTTCTCACCCTAATATTTCTGCATTTCCAACGCCTGCGCCACCGTGGAGTGGGTGAAAATAGTTATTTTCGAGGGTGCTTTTCTCCCCTCTTAACAGGACACAAAATTGAGTCGCTCATTGGAAGAACGCTTTGGTCGAAGTTCTAGCTCGTTAGGCATTCGAGACGTTCCCTCTTCGCGTTCCATTTCGGATTGTGAATCACAATTTGTAGCTNATCAGGCCTCTCACATTCCTAGCTCTATCCTGGACGATCCATTGTCATATAATGTGCACAATTGAACCTTTGAGAACCCGCTCCGAGCTCTTCCGTTTGGGACTCGATCGGGATGAGAGAGATTGGAATTCCCGTTCGAAGAAAGCTACGATTCCTTCTTCAGTGCCTGTTGACCGTCCCTCGAATGACGAGAAAAGCATTAAGTGGAAGCGTACACGTCTTCTTGCGTCAACGTTAAGCCCCGAGACAAGTTATATATGTTCCCACATAAAGAGGCAGAGTTCAAATGCCGTCACTCTAAAGGAAAATGACAAAGTTGTTGTTCATTTTATTTGACTGAAGTGCCGGTGCCAAGCGAATTTATTCATGACGAAATATAGGTTCTCAAACGGAAAATAACTTAGGTTCCTAGTTCCTATTCACTAGAGTTTGAGCGTGCTCGAAAACTAGCAATGACAGAGTGTACGATATGGCAGTGCTGGTGTTTGATTTCACTGATTGCAAAACTTTGAGTTTCGAAAGAAACTGATGAAACGCTATTAACAGGTGATCCACGGCTTTTCGTTGGGGTTGAACCGGAAGAGAAAACGAGTTAACAAATACTTGGCGAGAATCTTTTCCTGTTACGTTTCAGGATGCTCGCGCACACTGAGGGAACGTGGAATTAGAACAACCCATGATGATGTCGCTGTCTTGTAGCACTCGGAGCGAGGCAACTTGACACTCTTCTTTCTTTCAACATTCAAAAAGTAATCAGACATTTCGAAAGCGGAAAGATGCAGCGAAAAAAATTAAAATTATCTGGTTTTTGTTTTGATTCGAGTATTGTTGTTGCAATTGGTATATCGTCGGTTTGGGATGGAAAAAAGAAAGTAGGACCAGAAAAAAGTGGAGGATGCTAAAAGATATGTTTCACAAGTTCATCGGAAGCTCTATTTGGTTTTGCAAAAAGAAAGCGTATTCATATTCTAAAATATGTGATTAGATGATAACTATACTGATTTTTTGCGCAAATGCTCGAGGACGCACTCTTTTTGGTGACTTCCTGACTAGAATGAAGTTGGTTGCCAAGTTAGCTTTGACTGCAAGAGAACTACGTACCAATATTAAATAAGAAAACGGCTACCTTCGTAACTCATTATTGTAACTTGTAGTAGTGACGTAGCTAGAGAGACACGCGTACCATGCATAATACACGCATATTTGATTCCTATGTATCATAATATTGGATTTGTAAAGGCAATACGTTGATTGCCAGCTGCAAAATTATCGTGGTACTGTGCATCGCATTAATTACCTGCTGCAGTCTTGGACCAGTTGGTGAATCAAAACGAAAACAAAGGTTATTTTACATGTACATTTGGAAGGCTCCAATAATAAGCAACGCTACGAATGCTAAGTGGCCCCCGAGTGATGAGGCTGACGATCTAATTGTAATAGTGCCGCATTTGACTTGGCCATAAAAGGATGATGCATCATCGCACTTTTCACAAGGAGTTGTTGCTGAACTTTGCCTTCCAAGGAAATTATAAGTGCCTGGAGGGCATAAAATCGCATTACACTTAAATGCATTGACGTCTCTTGAGAACCACTCGTCGTTATCGCCGTCGCAAAGCGATGGTGAAAGGTCCGTAAACTCATTGTCTCGAAGGTAGATGGTTAATTCTTCAAACCTACACAAAATAGCAGCGCACCAGACAGGTGAGGTGAAACTCTAGAACAGCAAAGAAAAGGCAATACAAAAATACAACTTACTCATCAAGGCTCAACGGTACAGACCCGGACAATTTGTTAGACGACAAGTCTACTGTTATAGCTTTTCTTTTGGATACCTCGCCTAAAAATTGTTCTGGAATAGTGCCAGTCAGCAAATTGTCTGACAAATCAATGCTTTGAAGGTACTCCATATTGTCAAAAGAATAAAGGGGGCCCGAAATTTCATTGGATCCTAACCGAAGAGCTTTAGCTTTAACTTTAGCTTTAACTTGAACTTGAACTTGAGCTTTAACTTGAGTTATAGCTTGAATTTGAACTTGAACTTGAACTTGAACTTGAACTTGAACCTGAACTTGCACTTGAACATGAACTTGAAGTTGAATTTGGAATTGAAAATGAACTTGAACTTGAACTTGAACTTGAACTTGAACTTGAACTTGAACTTGAACTTGCACTGGACTTTTACTTGAAATTTCACCTGAAGTTGAACTTGAACTTGAACTTGAAATCTAATTTGAAGTTAAACCCTATCTCTAAGTATAACTCTAACTTTAACTTTAACTTGAACTCAAGCTTCAATTTGCAGTTGAACTCGAACTTGAACTCGTAATTGAACTTGAACTTGAAATTGAGCCTGAAATTCAAATTGAGCTTTAACTTAAGCTTTAACCTAAACTTAAACTTAAGCTTAAACTTAGTTTAACCTTAAACTTAAACTTAAAACTTGAACTTAAACTTAAACTTAAACTTAAACTTGAAGATTAAATTTAACTTGCATCAAAGCCTGATGAATGTTGCTGTTTGGCGTTCACGATACCAAGATATTGAAATGTACATGTTTTATACAAGGCAGTTTAAGATACAGTACTATAGTACATCAATACATGGGGATTTTTACATGTCTTCTCATAAGTCACTAGAATTATTAAAATAATTCTCATTATTCTCATGATGCTTGTCATGAGGCATTGATGCAGTATATGAGGCAGTAATGTTAATATATCTCTCTATGCTTCTCACGATGCTTCTCACAATGCACACATCAGAGGAAGTACACACAGTACACACATTACCTGTAGCACAAAAGTTAGTACACAAGTGAGTAATCGCGTGAGTACCTGATACAGTAAACTTGGATACATTACATTAGTGCATGATGCTTCTCACAATGACTCTCATTATGCTTCTTGTGATGCTTCTTGTGATGCTTACCACGATGCTTCCCGTGATGCTTCTCATGATGATTATCATAACGAGATCCAATACATGCATTACATGCAGTACATGTTTCCAATATATACCGATGATGCACATTACCCCCCTCACTTCACCTTCACACTTGTTTATCTTGTATTGGACCAACTATATTTGTTTTGGTATTGATTGGGCATTACCAATGTACCCATAGTAAAATTATGACCCATATTCATATTCATGTACTATGCACCAATAATGGAGCATTGTTGCCAAGGATGTGTCAAAAAAAATTCCTCGGATTCAAAAGAATTTGGGTTCATATCACATTTAATGCATATCACCCCCCCCACCATATTCACATGCTGTTATTGTGTGATTGGACCGGATAGACACATTTTAGCATTTATTGTGCATTACTACCAGATTCAGAGGTGAATTTGGATCCATATTAATGTATAATTTTCCAAAAGTGGATGATTTTCGACAAAGTTGTGTGCAAAAACATAAAGTGGGGGTGATCTTATCCTCCAACCCTTATCCACAATCCACATTTACATTTGGTTATTTCATATTGGACACATNATAGATATCAGTGAGCCCAGTAGAATCTAGACGCAACTCTGCAAGATTCTTTGCTTTCTCAATCCCTTTAAAACTAAAAGCAATTGGATTCGAATGAAGCCATAGGGTGTGGAGCTTGCCCAACCCAAAAATTTCTTCAGGCGGTACGCCTTGCAGATTGTTCGATCCCAGGCGGAGTGCAATGATTGAGTTTCCGTCACCGCAATCAACTCCGTGCCAGGTACATATATCACTTGACGTCATCCAGTTTTCTTGGTTGTACCAATCCTTCCCCTCGCAACGATTGTACAAGATTTCCAGGATGTCTTTCTCGTCAAGTCCTACTTCACAAGCGATACTTCCCCAAAAGGCAGTTGAGTCTTCATTTTGTGGGCATTTCTTGCACTCCGTGTCCGTACTGTTCTGTCGACCGATAGTGCTGTAATGATGAGGAGGACAGAGGATTGCATTGCAGTCATACAAGCCCACGGCTTTGTTCATCCACAGGTCATTGTCACAGAATTTGATATCAAGACCAGATATCTTGTTCCCTTCCATTTCAATATTGAGATTATCGAAGGAGTCCAAACCAATTGGCACGACACCGGTGATAAAGTTATGGCTGATAGTAATTAGCTGCGTCTTGAGACTAGCCTCTAAAAAGTTAGCAGGTATTGGCCCAGTCTTTAAACGGAAGAGACAGTGGAATAGTGAGGTATTTTTCAGATTTTATGACACGCTAACAAGGTTATTTATCTCAAGCGGTGACTTACCAAGTGATTGTAGTCGAGAAAGAGCCCCTCCAATTGAGGCGCATTTGCAAAAGATGGAAGAGAACCCGTCTGTGGATGTGAAGCGCAAAGCCGGTGCCGGACTTTAAGGGTGAGAAAAAGGGTGGACTATGTGGTATACGAATAATAAGTGCATGATGAGTTACTCACCAATTTTGGCCCAGCCTTCAACCGGCGATACTGTGGAAGAGAAAACGAGGGAAAAATAGACGAGAGAAAATACGTCAAAACGTGTAAATCATGTGTGCAGAAAAGTAAGAGATATCAAAGGTAATTGGATTGTATGGCGCGCACTCACAACAGAAAACAACTTAAGTGAAGGCATGGATCCAAATCCTGCTGGAATGTTACCAGAAATCAAATTTTCAGCTAAAACCTGTTTTAATGTCAAGGGGTTGAGGAGTTAAATATTTGTCAACATAAAAAGAAAACGTTTTTCGGCAAATACTTCCTTACCAGGTTTTTAAGGTTCGTTAACTGAGCAATCTCTGAAGGGATTGTCCCCGAGAAATCTGAGGCGCAATGACACGGAACGCTAGTTAGAAAAGAATGTACGTGCTCGAAAGGAAACAAGGCGTCAAAAATGCACCTTACCATTGTCGTATGCATACAAATCTGTCAACTTGCTAAGCATTCCAAACTTTTTACTCAAGGTGCCAGTGAAACTATTATAGGCAATGTAGAGCTGCTCTAGGGAGTCAAGGTCGAAAAATTCTTCCGGGAATTCACCAGAAAGATTATTTCCTGTTAAATGAATTTCACGAAGGGCAGTAGCTTTTCCGATGCCTGTAACGTCGGCGATATCAATAGAGGAGATATACAAGACCTCTAGTAAATTTGCCTTGTAGATATCGTAAAAGGTAAGGTGAACATTGTTCAAACGAAGATCAAGAAACTCCAAAAGAGGGAGTTCATAAATCGCTGTTGGCACTGTTCCATCTAGATTGTTGCTTCCGAGGCTTAACTCCGTCACACCGCTACTGTCGTCACTGCCTCCACTGCAAGTTACTCCATACCAGCTGCAGATGGGCTTAGTTTCGTCCATCCAGTTTTCCTTAGTCGTCCAAGAATCACCACCTACATGATTTACCACAAAAACGAATACGATGAATGAAGGGAACTTTAAGAAAAAAGGAAGGTTATGTTACAATTTGTGGNGGATTCTACTCACACAAGTTTGTGATGCCTTCCAACCCCTGAGGCAAGGTACCCGTCAACATGTTGTCGGCAAGGTGCAAGGCTGGTAAATAATACGTATCCAACACAAGACAGGGGCAAGTGGTTAAAGCGGAAAACATTTTAGAGTTAAGAATACAAAAAGAAGGCATTAAAATCACGGCAGTAATCTGGTTATAAAAAATAAAAACTCACTGACAGGATCCTCTGATAGTTTTATGATGTCTTTGAGACCTGATAGGAAGGTTTCTGGAATTGATCCCGTGAACTGCGCAAAAAAATACGACGTGAAGGTGTGTTAATGAGTAAATAAAATAAGAATGTGCGCCCCAAGGCTGGTCAACGAGAGTGCGCTCACTTACTTTATTACCTGTTGGAACAACGGGACGACAGTGGCAATTGCAATTGATTAGTCAGAAATATATTCGCAAAGGCCCAGTTATGCAATAAGAGCCATAGAATCAGAAATGTAAGCGCTTACCTTCAACGTCAAAACTGGCCAATTGTGTCATCTGTGCAAAGTCGAGAAGCTTCCCGTTCAAGGACTCGTCGCCTTCTTGCATATAAAAAGATAGCTCCTTTAGATTGACGAGGTTGTTAAGCTGTGTAGGTAACGGACCGCTGAACTTGTTTTGACCCAGGACCAAATATTCCAAAGTCGTCAAGGAACCAATTTCAGCAGGAATTGGCCCGGTCATAGAGTTTGTGTAGGCAAAAAATTCCACCAACTTGGTCAATTTACTGATACTTTTGGGTATAGTTCCGGTGATTTGGTTGAACGACAAATAAAGCTTTTCCATGTTTGTAAGATCAAAGATCTCTTCCGGGAACTTTCCAGCGATCAAGTTCTGGGTGAGGTGCAGTTCGCGAAGTTTTGTGGCCCCACCTATACCTGCCACGGACGTAAGACCGGTGGCTGAAATTTGCAGCACTTCGAGGTTCTGGGCGTTTGATATACCTTGAAGGTTGAGTTCCACTTCATTCCCCCGTAAACTCAGACTTTGAAGGAAGGGGAGGTCGAAAAGGAGAGATGACACCGTGTCAGGATCATCCGTCTCTAGCCCATTGCTTTCCCAATCGATCGCAATAACCCCGGAGGCTGCATCGTCCCCAGTGCTGCAGGTGATTCCATACCAATTGCAAATTGGGTTGTCGGTCAACCAGTATTTTTGATTGGATTCTTCCGTGAAGAGAAGATTGTAAAGTTTTTCCAAAATGATTTTTTCCGCAGAAAAGGCGTCGCACTTTACGCTACCGAAATAAGGAGCCTGGTCAATTCGTAACTCCTCAGTGCTTCCTGGGCAAGCCGTACACTGAGAATCGACAGTTGTCATGCGTCCCTCCGGTGCAAACGTTCCTTTGGGGCAAAGAATAGCATCACACTTATGCACGGCATCAAGTTGGCCTTCAAGTCCGTTCATGAATTCGTCATCATCGTCACAAATAGAATTTGGTACTTCGGAAATTTTATTTCCGGCGAGGTCAAGGAATAGCCCCACAAAATCATCGAAGTCAGTGGGGATGGCTCCCGTGATAGAATTGTAAGACCTATTCCATTGAAACGTAGGTTCAAAGGTCAAATTAGTTATCAATCATGAAAGAAAACACAATAAACGAAGGCGCACGCGAAATCCGTTCTAATCACTCACAGATCGATTTCAACAAAAGCAAAGTCGCTCTGCGCAGGGGAATCGCGCACCGTCGCAAGAAAAGACGACGGGATCGAACCGGTCAGCGAGTTCCTGCTGAAATCAAGGTCGTGCAGGTGCGGAGACGCCTTGAAGGTGGGAAGTGGGCCGGAGAAGCCGCCGTATTCGCGTTGGTTGTGCAGGTGGAGCGTTTTCAATTTGTCCATCACCTCCAACTCGCCAGGAATGAGACCGGTCATGCGGTTTCCCGCCAGGACGAGGCTGTCGAGGTTGGAAAGCAACGATATTTCCTCAGGAATTTTACCTTTTTGAGCAGAAAACGGCAGGAAAGGAAACATTCAATTTAATCGTGAGAACGTTTTTGAGGAACGCGGAAAGCATTTACGTGACCGAATATCCTCATTCAGATTGGTGGCGATTCCAAGTACACTAACCTGTTATCTGATTCCCGCCCGCCCAAAATTGTTTCAAACTGCTCATCCCGGAAATGGAGGGAGGAAGTGGTCCATTGAATCCATTGTAAGCAATAGACAGCGACACCAAGGAACTGAGAGAAAAAATGTTCTCGGGGATGGTCCCGTTGAAACTGTTTCTCGCAACGTGTAGCTGTTTTGAAGCGAAATGAACAAGACGGGCACGGTGAATAATCTCAATATAAGTGAGGTTGTCACCACGAGGAAACGTCCGTGAACGAAGGGCTCGAAAATATTAGAACTTACCTTCTTCAAAGACGCCGCCTTTTCGATATTAGTAAAGTCCGAGAGATCCGCATCGGCCATTTCAATATTCTCGAGATACGTGGCCTTCTCGATGCCGTCGAAGCTGAGCGACACGAGATTGTTGCTAAAATCGACCGATTTGAGGGACGGAAGCTCGTAGATCGACGTGGGAATATTGCCCATCAATCCCTTTCCCGACAGATTCAAGGTTTCAACTTTCTGGTTGCCTTCGGCATCATCCGTGCATGTAACTCCCTCGTAGTCGCAAACATTCTCCCCGGCAGCGAGCCATTTAGTGCTGTTCTCCCAGTTCTTCCCGCTCGTCGCGGTGTACAACTCCAGAAGAATCTTCCAGATCGGAAGAGCNATCCCCCCTCACAGGTCTGGCACACTCCACTATTTTTGTGGGAGGCCTTACCGTAGTCGTTGTAGGTTCCTTTCGGACAGAGGATGGCGTCGCAGCCACTGCCGCCACCATCGTTGACTTTCCCAACCTCGCCGGACATCCAGCCCGTGCTGCCGCACAGCTCCGGAGCGACGAGGACGATCTGGTTCACAATGGCGGTCAGTTTCATGTTGGTGAAACGTTTGAGGCCTGCGGGGATCGTTCCGGTGAATTCGTTGTAGCCCAGGTCGACGACCATTTCACGGTTCACGTCCTCGATGTTTGCCAGAAAGTCGCTCGGGATGATTCCGGTCATGCTACGACACAATGGGCGAGCGAACGCACAAAATCGGGGGAAACAAAAAAGAGCCAAGGGAAGATCATCGATACATGAGAAAAGATCGGCGGGGGCTTTTCGAACCGGCACGGCGATAACTGTGACACATAAACACAGCACCTAGAAACTAATGGTACTCACGTGTTGGAACTGACCGAGAGAAGGTGCAGTTCCTTCTGCTCCAAAAACGACGGAAGTTTACCCGTAATACCGCTGCCGATCCTCCCACTTTGGTGGACGTGAAGTTTCTGAAGGAGGAGAAGTTTCTTGAGTGCCTCGGCAGGGAGGGGGCCGCTGAAGCTATTCTCCGAAAGATCTACGGGGAAGTAAAGAAGAGGGTAATGGAAACAGAGCCGAGAAAAAGAGGGGAGAAAAAGGGATTAGATTGTGTGAAGAGCCTGTTCGGTTTTGTCGAGAATTAAAACGGCGTAGGTCGTCCTTTTCACATGTCGTACTGTACGAACATACGAGAGGCCGTCACACTTACCAATGTGCCAGAGATTCGTCAACTGTCCAATCTCGTCAGGGATGGCTCCCTCCATTTCCTACGGGGGGGCAGGAAGAAGGAATTAGAATGGCAAGGTCAAGGTAAGGATTCGTAAAAATCGAAAGAAAAAAATTGGACCCTATGGCCAATTGCGAAACGGCTGTGTACGTACATTTCCCAAAAAGTTAATGCTGCAAGTGGAAAGACAGGAAGGGAGGCAGATCAAGACAGAACGAAATTAATTGAGAAGAAAAAACAATGAGGGGAAGGATGAGATCGTGTCGTCTAGGTAATCGCCAAGGTGAAGATTAACGCGCACGGTTTTCTACTTGTGCTGTGAAAATGAAGAAATGAAAAGACAAGAAACTCACGCTTTGAGCTCCTTCAGGGCACTAATGCCCGCCGGAATACTCCCTCTCAGCCCCGAGTACTGAATGTGCAAAAGATGCAAATTCTTCAACTGATAAAGCTCCTCCGTATCCAACTTATTAAAAAGGTACGAATCGTCCAAACGAAGTTCCTGCAAAGCCACCGCCTTCCCAAGTCCCTTGAAGGACTCAATGTCGTTCGACGAAAGATCGAGGTACACCAGACTCTTGGCATTACCGATCTCCCCAAAACCGTACTCCCGATCGAGACGCAGCTCGTTACCCGCAAGGTCGAGCTTTGCCAGATCGACAAGGTCGAACAAAGATGCCGGCACGACTCCCTCGAGATTATTGCTCCGCAATACGATTGCCGTCACCCTTCCCGTAGATGGATCGCACGTCACGCCCATGAAGGTACAGTGGTCAATCGTCGCAAAGGCCGGGAGAGTCAAATCGGCAAAGGTATCAATAGTCTCCAAAAGTTTCCAACCCTCCGTCTCGGCCCACGTCTTGCCCCCGACAGCGAGGTAGAACTCGGCGAGAATTTCGGCCTCCTCGAGCATCGGACCGGCGTCGGGCGTGCCACCCGTTTCGTCGCTTCCACCTCCGTCACCATTGTCGACGGTNCAATGTCGACGGTGGAGGCGCAGGTCATGGCACCCATGAGGTCGCCCGTCCCAGCATCGCAGCCCCCGCACGGCGTCTCCTTCAACGTCTGTCGGCCATCGGCGGTGTACGTTCCAATTGGACAAAGAATGGAATTGCATCCATAGTTGGCAAAGTCCCCGCCCATCCAGGCGTCGACCTTGTCGGATTGACAGATGGCGTCGTCAATGCCCGTGATGTTGTTCCCCACAACGTCGAGGTCGAGCATGCTGAACTTCAGCAGCTGACGGGGCACGGTGCCCGTGAGTTCGTTGTTGGAGAGGCCGACCGTCACCCTCTGGTCCGTCGTGTTGGAAACGTGCATGAACGTATGAGGAATCGACCCCGTGAAGGAATTGCCATCCAGCAGAAGCCGGGTAAGGAAGGGGTGCTTGTCAAATGCCGGCAACGGTCCTGTATGAGCGCCCGAGTATAGCTCCTTGTTGTGTACACTAAAAGTCTCGAGGTTTTGAATGTTCCCAATCTCCGCCGGTAACGGTCCGGTGAGCTTGTTCTCCGCAAAGGTTATGAGCTTCAGCTTCGACAACTCGCCGATCTCGGTGGGAATCTCTCCAGTCATGGCATTGCCGTAGCAGTACACCTCCCGCAAGTGGGTGAGCTGTCCGAGCCGTGGGTCGATGGGTCCCTCGAGACCGTTCTCGCTGATTGCCAGAATGCGGAGGTGGTCCAACACGAAGAGTTCGGAGGGCATGACGCCCCGGAGGAGGTTGTACGACATGTGCAGCTCCGTCAACGAGTTCTTGAGATGTTCAATGCCTTCCACGGACGACAGTTTGTTCGACGTGAGCTCCAGAACCTGGATGGGAGAGAGGCTGGCGGTAACGCTTCCGTCCGTCGTTTGGACGCTATCGATTCCATCCCATCCACCGCCCACGATGCCATTGTCCATAAAATCCACCCTCATCAATTTCGGGAGGCTCACGTACAAATGCGGACTGATCGTGCCCACGAGGTTGTTCGCCGACAGGCTGATCGCCACCACACCCGCATCATTCCCACCGCCTGCGGCGTTCTCTTCTTCTTCGCACTCGACTCCCTCCCATTGGCAGATGCCGATCGCGTCGGCGTTCCAGTTGTCGGACGATTTCCAATTGTCACCGTGGAGGGAGATGTACAGAAGTTCCAGGGCGCGGCGTTCGGTTACGTCGGCGGCGGCGACGGACGCGAGGGGTGCTAGTGACGATGATGAGGATAGCGCGAAGAGGGATAGAACGGTGGCCACCGCCTGGCGGCGGTGGCCGGATCGGCGACTGAATTGGCACCTTGTCATTTTGCCACGTGCAGAAAAATGATTCTTTGTTCAGTGACACAATGCAAG
>JALLOR010000300.1:0-10917 GCA_036939395.1 Porosira glacialis
GGAATGCTCCAGTTTACGGTAAGGGTCCTCTATTTTAAACCAAACGCAGACGGCCTGGAGCTCTGTGTTTAGGGTCGCAGTTTGGTGCTGTGTTTAGCGTAAGGGCCAGCCTAAGCTCATAGAATATACTAATTATTCTGTGCTAATACCATTGAGTAGACTATGTACTGCGGCTAAAGGACGACAACATATTCAAAACTTGGAACCCATTCCATAACCTATTCCACCCTCATCCCTCGTACGGGGGCCGACAGCACCATCGGGGCCCTGATTTTCATGCAAAACCTTTAAGCTTCAAACACTTCAATCAATCTTTATACCAAAGCAATCAGATACCCGGGTACACTACCACCCAAGAGTTAATAACAAATAATCACAAGAAACCCTCTAGACCCCACAGACGAAGAAAAGAAAAAAATGAAAATGAAACAACTCCACCACAAACTGTGAAACGCGTTCTCGGTCTCGTTCACGTTTGCGTTTGGTCTCTCCGGTGGTCACAGACATCACTCCGGTCACTTATACTTCCAAACTTCAGAGCTGATCAACCACAAATCTTCAGGAGAATATACAATGTCACCACTGCAGCTAAACTCCCACATCTTCAACCAGATATTGGAGACCTTATGATTCTAACATTCGTTGTCATCGGCTATGAATTTTCAGTAATTGCAAGACTCCAGATGACACCAGAAAACGCAAGCTTTCTAAAATCTTCCTCCAACCTGAGTCAAGATCTACCACTGTTAATATTCAAGACATCCACGTTCCTAGTCTTCTACCAAGAACTAAGCAATGAGCACGTACATGGATATTTTGTCATAATCCCATCTCTGAGGGAAAGAAAAAAGAGGAGAGCGATGATGAATAATTGGTGAATATCTACACATCGGCCACATCACAACTGACATCAGAGAGTATATGCAAGCAGCCAATGACAGCACCAGGAACTCTGGATAAATGGTGGGTTTCAGAGACAACAATGCCACTAACAACATCAATGGAGTGAATTGAGATGTAACTGGTGTTGGAGAGAACGGTGCCAGGGGGGATTGAGAGAAAATCAACGACGGAAAAACTGCGCCAGAAGAAATGGAAATGCAGCCAACGGCAGAAAAACCCACACCGGATAAATAGAAAAACGCAGCTGATGGCAGAAACAACAGAGCTGGGAGAAATGGAAACCCGTCCAACAGCGGAAACAACCGCACAGGGAGAAATGGAAAATCAGCCGACAGTGGAAACAACAGAGTTGATAGATTTTGAGCCGATGTCAAACCAGTCAGACAATGGGGCAGACCCATGGTAATGTAGCAGATTTAGTTTGGGGAACTTTGGTTATGCTCTTTATTTTTATGTGAGGTCAATATAACATACCCATGTCATCTTTTGGATTGTCCAAAGGAAAGATATACAGTAGTAGTCACGTAACCGTTGCAGTGGTGCTATGTGCCCCCGCGACCATTTGGGTGGAGACTTTTAGTACTATATAGTGGTAACAACTTTAAACGCTTTAATTTGGGGGGGGGGGGCAAAGGAAAGATATACAGGCATCAAAAGATTTGCTGATTCAGCTCTCTCTTTGTCAAAAGACACGATACTCCCTTTTACAAGATGATCCACAAAGCTGATACAGCTGTAGTGGGTTTTCAGTTGTGGTGGATAATTGCTTGGGAAATTCACCAGGAGAGGGACAAAGAAACCAGTGTGATGGCTATGAAAAGTTAGCGTATCAGAACAGGTGGAAGTATATTTGAGATTACATTCCCCTGTTTTTGAGCCACCAAGTCAATTTTTCCCCGATCTCTTATCTTTCATGAGACAACAAAATACCAATTACGAAATATGGAGGCTTTGTAAGTCCCTGTCATTAGAGATGAAAAGGAGGGAAAGTCTTGTGTACCACCATCAAGCAGCACCTTTCTGCAAGGGGTTGATGTTTGAAGGTGAGGGTGTGACCGCAATGGAATTGTCATTTCAAACAATAAATGATGATATTGATTATGGCATGGATAAAGAGGGTGAAGGGAGTGAGGAGAAGTTGGAAATGTAGAAAGTGAATTTCAAGCACTTTCAGTGTGTGTATGAGAAGGAAGGGAAAACACTACAAATTCAATACGATCCTTTGATCCTCAACTGGGTGACAGGGTTTCTTGAAATAAGATCAGTCAGCTCATACAAAGAAGCTGCACATGTTATGATGCTGCCAGATATTAGGCACATCTACCACATCAGTGAAAATTCCGTCACAACCAGAGGATTAAGGGCCAATGATTTTTTCCCGAATACAATCCGAAAAACCAGTGAGCGGTTGAAGAAGGATGTTTTTGTACCGGGGGCCACAGCGCATGTTGTTTTTCTTATCATTGATTCAGTGAATATTAACAAGCATGTTCAGTGGTATTATTGAACAGGCAAGCTGTTCAGACTCAGTGAATCACATTCTTTTGAAGTGCTTCACAAAAAATTCCATCTCATGAACGAGCACATAAAGAACTCTGAAGATGACAACAGAAGTGAAGAGAGAAATTCCGAAACTAAAACTGCTAACAAAAATGAGGTGATTCTTGAAACACTATGCATGTAATATTTTTGTTCTTGTGCATGTACACATTTTAAAACTCACCTTATACTTTTGCTTGTTTTATACCAATTCAATCCTTGATCAACTCCGCTTTGCAGGAGAACATATGATTGTCAAGTGGACTTCACCTGATTTGGACATGAAATTGTTGGAGATTGTTGACAAATAGTTGGTGACAGTATCCACACTTACAATACAACAGTGGGGTTGGGCAACTTCAAAATGAGAGGTTAATAATACTGCACTTAACATCATTAAAAGGAACAATAATTATGGTGCAGGAGTTGCAGTCTTTGCAAAGGAAAATAGTTTTAATATCTAATTCATATCTATAGTAAATCTCTACTCTTTACTTTTGCAGGATCTTTTCTTCCTCGGTTTTTATTTATTACTACAAGGCATTTTTTACTTTATTGATAACAAATATTTGTTGTCCAAGTGAATCATTTAAAAAAATATTTTTACTGGCTGTTTTTTGTGCATTTTTTTTGTAAAGTACTAGTTTCAGATGAATCATCACAAAATCTAAAATGCACTAAAAAAAAAAATACTAAGTAATGAAATCCCAGAAAAGGTTCAAATATAATATAAAGTAATTTTGAGTGTGGTATTATATAACTATCAAATTTACAACAAAACAAAAATAATGAGCTATTATTTTATTTATCCTACAGTGTATGTTTCTGTGAACCCGGGTACATTTTGTATGACCTTGTCACAAATATGCTTTGTAGTTTTACAGTATAATTAATGTTTTGATCCATTATCAAATTTTCCATACCAACAGACCTTGATGTCGCAATTGCATTCACAAATTTAGCTTGTGTTGTCACCTCATTGATGATCTTTGCATCAGTTCCTCCTCCATGCCCCCCTCCATGAATTTCATGAACCAACAACCAAATATTTTGATGTACTTCTCAAGAAAGTACATACGTACCTCCATATCAGAACTGCATAAATCATCATAATCTGCAACACATTCACACAGTGCAGCACACTGTGATCGGGTCAATTCACTGTTGTAAATTGCCAAACTAACGATGCTCATGACATCCCCGTCCATGTATGTCATGATCATTTTCAGAGTGAGAGTCTGAATGTAAACAGACTCGATGAATAAAAAATAATAAAACTAGTCTAAGATGAACCAAAAATTTATATTTTCTCCTGTCTATCAACAAGAGATGAAGGCAGACCTGCACACTTTACAACCCCCTTTGAAATCCCACGTTCATTTGCAAAAAAGTGATATTTCCCATGTTTCTTCTTGGAGACTGCGGGGGAAAGTGACACCCCCTGAAGAGTTCAACTTGCGACATATTAAATGAATGGCAAGGAATAATTACCAACCAAGTTCTCTGATGAAAACTCAATCTATGGCCATTCCGACTCCACAGCCGAGATCCACCGCTCCAGAAAGATGCAGTTCTCCAAAAAGACAACAAGGTGTCCGTATTCATTGCCATTCATCTCACTCACCGCATGTACATTGCATTTTTATAATTTCTCAACCATAATGTGCAATATGCACTAGTATTATTCTCTATTACAACACCTTGAAGCAAGTTGGCTGGCTTTGATTTTTCCCGAGCTCATCAATGTTGAAGAATATGGATGAACCAGAAAAAGTCGGGTGCCGAACCCACGCTACGTAAAATGTGTATATCCAGTACCACAATTTCAAATCATGTCATACCCAGAGGGGTTGAGTTGTCCGTGCTTGGGTATGTACCAGTGTTAAATCTAAACTTTGAGGAACAAGACTAAATTCTAAATTCTAAATTATTCTATTTCCTACTTAAAAATTCTCTTTAGAAACTCCATTTAAACTCCACGACTAGTCTACTGTACGTAGAAAGTGGGGTCGACAGTACCAGGTAATAGTACCAGTACATCTCATGTCATTATGCACTTACTATCGGTACAAGCACATACAATACAACTACCGGCACATGTAAGTCGCTCATCCAGTCACGCATAAAAATAAAAGTGACCGTTAAACAGCGTTAAATGTTTGCTATGATGATGATGATGATCTTAGGTTAAATAATATTTAACCTTCTCTAGCGAGTCGGCTGGTATGCGAACCTATGACACCTTCATGCCCCATAGTTCAGACGGGATTAAAAGAGTCCTCACAGCAGCCTCACAGGGGGGAAATAGCGGAAATAGCAGGTCTACGTAGTGTTCATCGTTCATCGTCTTTCCCTCCGCATCGAGATCATCCGCTTGGGCCTACCTACCCTTCCCGAGCGAGCCTGCCTTCCTGCGCTGCGCTGCATCCTCCTGCGCTTCCTGCACTCGCTCTCGCTATCGCCCCCATCAACAGCCCGGGGAGAAGTAAGTAAATGGGCCGGTCGTAACAGGAAGCCTAAAGAAGGAGAGCACAAGCACACGTAAAGAGAAAGTTACGACAAGATGAAGAGCTGAACAGCAAAGCACGAACAAATAAACCAAACAAAGAATGTTCGGCCGTAACCGTCCACCCCGCGGCCGCGCAACCGCCGCCGCCGCCGGCCCCCCATCGCTCTTGGGATGGGAAGATTCGGATCCCCTCAATCGAGGCGGAGGCAGAGTAGCATCGGGATCGCGTCCCCCTCATCGGCCACACGGGGTCCTCGGCGTCGAACCCCCCCGCGGCAGAGCAACCTGCTCCGACGCCTACTTGGACAACCCCGGCAACGATATGCGATTGGCGATGCGGGGGCATCATCGTGCCGGAGATCGTGCTGCCCCGACGGCGACGGCTCCTTCACCGCGGCCGGCCCGGGCTCCTTCACCACGGGCTCCTTCACCATCACCGCGGCCGGCCAGGCCTCCTTCACCATCACCGCGGCCGGCACCCACCGATGCCTGGCGGGACGCCGACATCTTCGCCAACAGGGGGGGCAACGGCTCGAGTTCGAACGACGGTCGTTCGAACGACGGAGGCGGCACCGGCGGCCTCGGACCGACGTACGAGGACGATCGGCCACCCGTCCTCACCATCCAGCCGATGGCACCGCCGCCGCCGAACTCGGCTCGATCGCGGCGGCAGTTGGCCGATCCGACGTGCGAGTACTTTTCGGTCTCGAGGATCAATGTTCCTAATCGGAATCATCGACAGCCGCAGCGGCGGGGGGGTCGGTTGATTACACGGCAGCAGCAGCAGCAGCAGCAGCAGCAAGAGCATCGCGTACGTCCCCTGAGCGAACTGTCGGGCCGGACGAAGCATGTAATGACCAAGGTGCAACTGCCCGCCAACAAGGATCTGCGCGGCGCCACCTTCAAAGTTGTAATCAGGGGAAGAGAGTACCATTTCCGATTGCCCCCCGGCGATGAACGATTTCGCTGCTTGCGTCCGCCCGGGAAGAATATCAAGGTTGGGTTTCCGGTGCCCGTGGAGGACTTTCTATTGGAGAATGGACACGATGGTTCGACGGTGGTGAGCAGCTTGAGCAGGGATGATGAAGGCGAGGAGGAAGATGCAGGGGAGGCCACGGTGGTCAGCAGCTTGAGCAGGGATGACGAGTATACCAACAATAACTACAGCTACACCAACACCGATGGTGGCAACAACCACAACCATGTTAGCAACACTCACGAGGGCAACACCGGTGGCAATGGCAACGGAAATGGCAATGGCAATGGCAATGGCAGCCAAAACGGCAACCGCAATGGCAACCGCAACCACAGTATCAATAGCAACCACAGTGGCAACCGCATCAACAGTATCAATAGCAACCACAGTGGCAACCGCAACCAAAGTATCAATAGCAACCACAGTGGCAACCGCATCAACAGTATCACCGCCAATACTAACACCGGCAACACTCGGACTCAACCTCCATACGAGTCGAGTACCAGGTTCGTACGTAGAACCGATTCTCACGTGACAAACACTGACAGCGGTTCGGGGGCAACACCGAACCCCAACCGCATCACCGCCAATACTAACACCAACAACCGCATCAACAGCATCACCAATACCATCAACAACCGCAGCAGTTTGCAATCGTCGGCGCCAGCACCGAACAACAATCGCATCACCGCCGATACTAACACCGGCAACTTCAATGGCAACACTACCACCAATAACAACAACAACCACAGCGGTTTGCGATCGCCGTCGCCAACACCGAACCGCAATCGCATCAACGGTAATACTAACACCGGCAACTTCAATGATTTCAACACTACCACCACCAACAACATCAACGACAACAACAACAACAACTTCCACGACGATTGGGACACCGCAGAGAACAACCGCAACCACAACCAAGACGATTGGGACGATGTAGAACTCCAAAAAGCCATGCGAATGTCCCTCGCCCAGGCACCCTTCAACGTTGACGAGCTCATCTCCGACCCTGAGGACAGCGCTAGCGACGATGGTGACAGCAGCGGTGCCGACTCCGATATGGCACTGTGGCAGGATACAAGCTTTCGAACACGAGGATCGACGATACTATCGGGAGTGTCGACTCGTTCGGCATTGGAAGACGCGCTAAAGGCGATTGATGATAATGGTAGTAGCAAAAGCAAAAGCAGAAGCAGTCCACCGAGGGGGGATGGCCGAGTTGCAGGTCGTGGTGGTGGTGCAGCCAATGGTGTAGGCCTGTCGCGAAGGGGGAATAGTCCTCCCATCAGTCCTCGAAGGAACGGGAGTGGCAGGGGTATTCTCAAGGGTGCGCATGATACGCCCAGGACGGATCTATCGCTGACCGATGGGAGGACCGATCTATCTCTCACCAATGGGAGGGTGGAAGAGGAAGAAGGGGCGGAAGCAACCGATGTGCCGACAAGAGCGCAAGTGCCATCGAACCTCCGCGTCTCACGGGGAGATGATGGTGCCATGCTTCCCATGTATGCGTGTCTTTCTCCGGAGAAAATGGGAAATATTGGGAGGAATTGGGCGGATGGGAGTGTTAGCGAGGCGAGTGGTGGTAGGGGCACAGCACCGATGAGAGGGGTTGGCGGCAGCGTTGGCGGTAGTGATGGCGGAGGTGGAGGTGGAAGCCGTGGAGGTGAAAGCCGTGGAGGTGAAAGCCGCGGAGGACATGGAGAAAGAGGGAAACAACCCCCGCCGACGCCCAATACGGCTCCTACACCCCCGGCGCAGCAGCAACCGCGTATTCAAAATTCCACTCCGACCCAGCAGCAACAGCTCGCCGATAAACTTGCCCAAGACGCCAAAAACCAGCGGCCATCATCCCCTCCCGTCCTCATGAATTCCCAAAAAAGCATCCGCGCAGCGGGTCTGGGTATCATTTGCATGTCCGAACTGGCCTTCGGAGCGGCGTTGGATGCGGCGGGAAGGGAAGGAGCCATGGGAGGACAGGAGCCGCAACTAGGGCATGGTACCCAAGGAGCGCCAATGAGACTACCGGGACCACCATTGCCTCCTAATTCGCACCATCACCACCATTCGCATGCTCGTCCGCACGGCCACCAGCAGCAGCAGCAGCAGCGTCATGGGGCCATTCAATTCTTGACGCAGGGAGGATTTCCGTTGGGTTTGGCACGTGCGCTCGTTATGGAGCTCGAGACGTTTGATATGAGGGCTTGGATGCTAGATAATTCGGGGAGTATGCTGCAGCCCGATGGGAGGAGGGTTTGTGCGGGGGGAGGAGGGATGATGGGCGGTGGATTTCGGTATGAGAGCTGTACGAGGTGGGAGGTGAGTTTTTGAAATGATCATATCATTTGCATATATGAGTTTTGCGAACGAAACACATCTGCCGTTTGTGCGTTTTTTAATTTTCATGTCATGTGAATATGAGTCTTGCGAGTTTTTTTTAAATGTTCACATCATGTGAATATGAAAAAAAACTGCCGTTTTCAATTTTTAGAGACGTTTTAAAAAGGAAAAAAGGTCGCCGAAAAAATTGCCGTTTTCAAAATTTCGAGCCATTTTTTTATAAATAAAGAAAAGGATGATTTTTTGCCGTCTTATTGCAAATAAAAATTCTAAAATGACATAATATCGTTTGTTTCTTCTCCTCTCAAAAATAAAAGGAACTTTCCATCACCGCCGTGCACCACGCCGAGCTCGCCTCGGTCATGCCTTCGCGAATGACGTTTCGAGTGAGTTGCGATTGTTGTTGCGTGGGCAAAAAGATCCCTCTTTTGACGTGCATTATGCGTGTGTATGTGTGTCTGACTGCCCTGCAGTGGATGATTCATAACAATCCGAACTTGCTCCGTGCCTTTTTCTTCTTTTTTGTCTTCTATTGCTACTATTAGGTATTGAACGATCCAGGGTCCGTCGCAGCGGAGGGCCGGGACCTGAGCGTCGGAGACTCGTCCTCCATCAACGCTGTGGACCACCTCAAGGAAGCGCTGCACCGGTCCCGGCCCACCGGCACGTCCAACATTACAAAACATCTCACAGAAATGCATCCCACCGTCGTCTCCATGGCCAAGAAACTCGCCAACGACAACGGCGGCTCGTCGGTAGCTTCGTCGTCCAAGGCGAAGAAACACCTCATTGGCCTCCTCGTCTGCACCGACGGTCGACCCACCGAGGAGAACTCCCTCGCATCTCAAAAACGCGCTAGGAGCGAATTCGCCAAAGCCATCGATCTCTTCCGGGACCTTCCCGTCCGCATCACCGTCCGTCTCTCGTCCGACTGCCGCGACGCCATTGGATTCTTTTGCCACGAAGACATGACGGCCGCTTTGGACGAGTGCAGCATCGGGGGACAAGTCGAAGTGCTGCGGAGCTACGCCGGAGAGGCGCGGGACGTCCAGCGTCACAATCCGTGGATGACTTACGGATTGCCGCTGCACCGGTTTCGGGAGTCGTGCGTTCGCGTCGAGGCGATCGATCGGCTGAGCGAACGGCCGTTCAGTCCGAGGGAGGTGAAGAAATTATATCAGATACTCTTCGAAGACGACTTCATCGATGAGGAAGGCGGAAACAACGCTGGCGGAAGCGCCCGGCGGCTGCCGGATCCTATCTTCGATTGGGATGGGTTTTTCTCGCGGGTCTCGCGCACTGTGAAGGACGGGCCTCGAGTGTGGCATCCACTCAAGGAGAAGCCTACCCCCTGGATGGATTGTGACCTCCTCGACAAGATATACGGGGACGCTGCCAGAAGGGGTCTCAGAAAGGCGAACGGGGGATGTCGATGTACGATTCTTTGATCGTGTATTTTCTCGTTGGGTGTGGTCTATGGTCGGTGGTCCTGGTCTGTGCCTCTCTCACGGAAAGGTTTCCGACTTTTTTGCGGATCGCTTGGTTTGTCGCGCCGCAAAAAATATCGAACTTTCTCTGTCCTGATCATGGATTTCAACACTAAATCGTGTTCCATATCATCTACATTGTGTAAAATCAGGCATCAGTCTGATTGGCAGTTGATCCTCGCGTGAGGCGTGTGTCTGTCTTGTTCATGGTTCCTGGCGCAAGCAGCTTTCTCAGTTGGACGATGTTTGTGATTGCAGTCAGTCACTGGAATGATGCAGCATTTGATCGTGAGTCGTTTCCATTTCTAGTTCATGGTTCTCGGTAGATACAAGTTGGGTGCCATTTGAAAGAATTTTCTAGTTGTCATCCTCGAGTGGTACATCCTTATCATCACCTTCCTAGCTTGACAACCTTCGTTTATGTTTTGGGTGACAAGGGATTACATCGGTTTTCTTGCGGACAGTGTTGATCTGCCTCAAGATTTGTTGACTACGTCGAAGAACAAGAGCCTAAGTTGTCAACTATCTCCTCATGGAGTCATGAAATTCTATTGATTCCCGGTGCTTTGTGAATCCGCAACTCTGGCTGTTATATCTGTGCTAACGAATGGTGTTTGTTTTAGCGCTGTGCTAGTGGCACTGTGTCGAGAAGGGAGAACACCGTCGGTAATGAAACACGTCCTCGGTTTTGGCTGGGAACCCACGTCTCCTTCATAAATGCCCCTGAAAAGCAATGATACCTAGTCGGGAACAAAAATTAGCCGCCTAGGTTGAATTGGAACGGATTTAGCGATAACGCTAGCAGAGTAATAGCCAGCATAGGTCTAACACCTTAAACAAGCCTGAATTGCGCGGAGCCTCACTACTAGACTTTGCGAAGATTTTTTTCTTTTGCGATTGTGTACCAGTAACTACTGACATTTCAGAAATATAATCATTTTTTCCGCGTATGAGAACGTCAATGAACAAATTAGATTATACATACGTACCCTTTCTCTTTCCAACTCAGCATTCTGGAGGCCCCTATGCCACGCCCAAAGCGCAATGCGAACAAGAACGCACATATCTACAAGTGGCACCATCTCGGCATTGGATGGTTTCAATCCATGAATTTATTCCTACACACCATCAACGGGTCTATCGAAATAAAGTAATCGTGG
>JALLOR010000302.1:0-11051 GCA_036939395.1 Porosira glacialis
CAGTAGGATACAGTAGGATACAGTAGGATACAGTAGAATACAGTAGGATACAGTACGATACAGTAGCATTTAGTAGCATGCATTAGCATACAGAAGCATACAATTGCCATCAGTAGCATACAGTAACATGAAAACTGCAAGTTTAAGTTGAAATATAGGTACAAATTGAAGTTGATGTGCTATTAACATTACAACCAATAACTTCAGCCTCAACTTCAAATTAAACTTCAACTTCAACTTCAACACGTTAAGCAGCAACTATAGTAGCCACCGTACTGTACATATTTAAGAATTACTTTGAATTTAGTGGAAACTCTGATTTTGAACGAATACTACACTCTAGTAACTTTGGAAATTGTGAGTAAAGATACTTGTTTTGATTTCATATATTCTTCTGCAGTTGTGATGCATTTCCTACAGTGAAAATCTCTACGTCAGCTTTAACCTTCAACTCTACCTGGTACTGTGTATAAAACTAACCCAACTCGCTCCCGGAAATAGGTAGTAATGTTGACAGAACAAAATTTGTAATGAATCCTCCCGTTTCTATTTTAATATATTTAAACGAATCTCTGGGCAATGTTTTTGCTCGATCGTTTATATTCCTTCACGAGTTAAGGAATAGTATTCCCCTTGGCTTTTAAAAAATCTTTTATGAACAATTATAGAATGTATCATGGATGGCAATTTAAAAACATAGAAATCTTTTGCGTGCGTAGAGCGACGAACAGACAGAATCCAAATCAAGAGGCGATGTGAGACACGGGGATGGATCAAAAGCTCTTATCGAAAGAAATGCTTTAAGCTGTGTTACAAAGCAAACATCATCCAACACTCAAGAGCTCACCTAGACAAGCGTTCTTTCGTCTGCGGGGACGGTGGCTGACACTGCACTAGCAGATGCGTGTGACGTGTCTCATTGTTGCATTTCCCCCCAATTCCAGACCGATCTAGGTCAGCGTCAGCGCCAGCAGCGGCATGATGGGCAATTGCAATAGGGTGAGCACCTACCCCCCCTCCCTCAAAGATGGCACCTTTCTTTTTTAGCAACAGGTGTGTCCAACTGGCACGGCACAAAGCATTGTGACCATGAAAACCCTCAACTCGTCTTCACCCTCCCAAAAAGGCTTTACGCATGGGAGATTATGCCTACGAACTCATAGTTTGGTTGTCGACAGGAACTGCATCATCATCTAACATGGACTCTGCCATCTCAGCTTCCATCTGACCTGTCCTAGGCAAGACAAACTGTAGCAAGATCCAAGAAATCAAGCACAGGACGAAGAAGACGACCATCATGACGGAATCCATTTTATGCAGCGTTTTGTTTTGATTTCGGGGCAGCTTCATCATGGTGACGTTTCTGGCCACCAATTGTAATCCGTCGTTCAAATAGCCATCCCGTGCCAACTCGAGCGCCAGGTTGTCAATGGTGGACACGAATTCGAGTGCCGTAAAGTTGAGCATCATGTCGAGGAGTTCGTCGGACTGAAGCAGAAGGATCATGTTGCATGTTAGAAACAACACACCATCCAAGAATCGGAGTAAATTGGCCACGTGATACTTCCACTGTTTCGCCCCGGGGTTTAGGGTGAGAATTCCGGGGCTCCATTCAAGGTTTCCGTAAATAAAGAAGGTGGTGATGAGCTCCTCTTCGATGGCCACGGCCACCGGCAACAACAAGAATTGCGCGAAGAGAAGATTAGCGGGAAGCTCGCCAGGGAGGGGGAACCTGCCGATGCGCATCATTTCAAAGGCGAGGAGGAGAAAAAGGCCCATCTTGACAGCGAAAATGATCCAGCAGTAAAAAAAGGCCCCCCCGCCAATGTCGGAGAGGAAGAACATGTTGTAAACATCATCGGCGAGAAGGTGCAAATCGTCCTGCTTGAGACCGAGCAACTCGCCCAAGTTGTTCTCCATTCCGAGTGCATCGTGTCCCCCCTCCTCCCCGTATCGAATGTGCGCCTCCCGAATCTCCTCTATAGTGATCTTCCCATCGTTATCGGCGTCGATCATTCGGTACATTGTGGCGATCACGTCCGGGGCGTGTTTCGTGTGATTTTTCATGTAGCTTGCAAATTCATCCTCAGTGATATGACCGTCCATGTTCTTGTCGGCGATGAGGAAGAGGCGGTCGGCGTCGTAGAGGCAGCGGAAGATATCGTCGTGATCGCCATCCCCCGCGTTGAAGGACGATCTCAAGTCCTGCTTCTCGTCCCGTCGCCTGGTGTTGGCCTTTCTGATATTGACCCTCTGCATTTTTTTGGAGCGGATGTACACTTGGTGAACCTCATCACGGGTGATCGTCCCGCTGTTATTCGCATCCATCATGGCGAAGATTTCGTTAATGGTAATCTGGTTGTGATTCGTGTGGCGTTTCATGTACAGCTCAAACTCCTGCTTCGTAATTTCCTCGTCCCCCGAAGTGTTGGCCATGTCGAACATTCGATCGGCCTCTTCCAACGCAAGCATGATCACGTCTTCACCGATGGCCGAATCGATTCCAGATTGGGCCACGCTCTGCCCCCTCGACCTGCTGGACATTTGACTCCCGTTCGAGGGATCTCTCCTGCTCTGTGAGTGTTGCGACGACTGGGGATTCTGTCGCCACTGCGATCGGCCCCGATCCTGATCATTATTCCCACCATTCCCCAATCTATTGCTCGCGGGAACCACCCGAGTACCCAGCGGTTGCTGTTTTATCCTCAGCGGCACCTCCTCGTCCGAAGGATCGAGATTGTTCGGCTTGACCTTGACCAACGACCCGGAGTCCAGTGTGACCACGACCCGCTTGCCCTCGTTGGCATAGCTCGTCACGACTCCCAGCTGTCCGTTCAGATCTGGATTCTGCACCCGCACCAGACACACCCGCGCCCCCTCCGGCGGCGGACCGTCATCGATGAGTTGGAGGTTGATCGGCTTGACCTTGACGGGTCCCGATTCGAGGGTGACAATGACACGTTCTCCATGGTTGGCGTATCCCGCGACGATTCCTCGAGCTCCGTTGAGTTCGGGATCTCGAATTTTGACGAGAGAGACGAGAGATCCCTCTGGAATGTCGAGCGCCGCCTTGCCGCCGTTGAATCCGTTGTTGCCCAGCTGATCGCCGTGGATGAGGTCGAGGTTGTGCGGCTTGACTTTGACGACGGGGCCGGAGTCGAGGGAGACCATGACTCGTTGGCCTCCGTTGGAATCGACGTAGCCTTTGACGGTTCCGCATTTTCCGTTGAGGTCGTCGTTTTGGAGGCGTGCGAGGCATACGCGCGAACCCTCTCGCGGTAGATTGGACATTGTAACTTATATAGCTTTATTGTTCCGATGAGGGGGGGTGCTTATTGTATTGTTTGCGTCGGCTCGGTATAGTTGGAAGATAGTTACAGTGCGGAAGAGTTCCTAATAATGGCAGGTCACAATCGGTTCGTACACATAATTTTGGTGTTTGTTCGCCTCTGTGCCGGGATAAAGACGGGAGAAGGATGACATGGATTGACACAGCGAACGGAATACGACAATGTATGAGAAAAGTGGACATATCATGTGCACACATTATGTACACGCACTACCTCTTTCTTTCCATTTTTATGCTGTCTTCAGTATCCCAACATTTTCACTCAAACTATACTCTCTTCTCTTGCTCTCCCGCCGTCATTGTTTGCACTCCACAGTCGTCGTGAGCGACTACGCCGCCATGGACCGAATCCTTCGCGACGAGCGCAAGTACATTCTCAACCTCTGCAAAAAGATCAAAAAGTCCGGCGCCAACGTCGTCCTCATCCAAAAGTCCATCCTCCGCGATGCCTACAACGAACTGAGCCTTCATTTCCTCGCCAAGATGGGCATTCTTGTCGTGACCGACATTGAACGCAACGACGTGGAGTTTGTCTGTCGTACGCTCGGGTGCAGTCCGATTCCGCACGCCGATAGTCTGAGTCCCGAGAAGTTGGGAACTGCCGAACACGTCGGGGATGTCGTCCTGCCCGGAAGTGGGCACAAGGTGGTCAAGTTTGTCGGTGTGAAGAATCCGGGTCAGACGGCCACCGTCCTCCTTCGTGGATCGAACGACTTGGTTCTAGCGGAGGCCAGTCGCTCCATCCACGATGCGCAGTGCGTCGTCCGATCGCTCGTGAAGCAGCGCTTCCTCATTGCCGGTGGAGGTGCCGCCGAGACCGAAGCCAGTCTTCGGTTGCGAGAACTGGCGTTGGAGACGACGGGTATGGATTCGCATTGTTTCAAGGCGTACGCCGAGGCGTTGGAGGTGATACCGTACACGTTGGCGGAGAATGCAGGGTTGAAGCCTATTGATATTGTGACGGAGTTGAGGAAGAGTCATGCGGAGGGAATGGCGAGTGCGGGGATTGAGGTGAAGAAGGGAAAGGTTGCGGATATGTACGAATCGCACGTGATTCAGCCTTTGTTGGTGACTACGAGTGCCATTAAGTTGGCTACCGAGACGGTGTGCATGATTTTGAAGGTTGATGATCTTGTTGTTGTCGCATAGAGAAGGAAGGCACTTGCTCGGCACCTGACTGTTTGCTGAGCTAGCGCGAGCGCAATCAATGAATACATAAATGCACATGAGACAAAAGAGATAAATTACGAAGTAGAAATACTCAATATCAAGTTTGACTGAATGTGAATTCGATCACATGTGCGCTAGCTTTCATTTGAAAGTAGGATTCAGATGGGTGATGGAATGGCGTAGTCAGCAATCAATCAATGTTAAAACATTATACTGTGTGTATATGAAGCAAATAATCCTGATACATGGGGAGAACGCCTAATTGTTTTGGAGCAGCTGGAGGATTCTTTCGTTAAGAATCAAAATGCGCATCAACTCATGGCATAATATAAAAAAGAAGAAGAGAGCTCAAAACCCATTTTCTTGTAAATGTAATTACAGTTGCCGCTTAGTAGAGCATATGCACCTTTCTCATTAGCATGGAAAGCATATTTCTTTTTGGCCTGTATTGCTGGGAGACTGTACTAGACTTGACTAGACGTCTCTGTCCAATGTCAAGGTGCTCAAGTTGAATTCATTTTTATGACTTTTAACAATTTTCTTTCGATATTGCGGTTGCCTGCTGTAAAGTAGATAATGTTGTGGGCAGAAGCTCTTGTAGCTTGTTTCAGTGCGAAAGTGGTGGAATCAAGGATGGACTGCATGTACACATCTTTCTCAATATTAGTGGACTGCCAAGTATTCAGGCTCCTCGCCATCTACGTGCGCGTATGTAGTACATTGTACAAGTAAGTTACTAGTAGTACAAGTACACACAAGTCTACGTGCTTGACGTGGTTTTATTTACCGCACCGGGTTCTCTGTCCTAGAGAGTACTCACGTAGGAACCCATAGAGAGTAATGAGGCAATGCAATGAGGAGCTGGGGATGGACACGACGTGAACACGTCAGTCAGCAAGATGCATACATCGTCACTGTCGGTCATAAATCGTCAGTCCACTTTTGACTATCTTGATCCGGCAACCGGCAACGGAACGCACCGCTGCGCGCTCTTGACCTAGAGACTACTGTACTCGCACCCCCGCCAACGATGTACTCGCACGCCGTGTTGTTGTTAGTACCACTCCTATTCCCGTCACTTCTTCTATCGACGTCAGCATTCGCACCCCCACGGCAGGGAAAGACGACGACAATGGCGGCCGCCGCAACGACAGACGGCGGCAAAGGACGAGTGGGAGATTGCTTCGTCGGATTCGATCTCGGCACGTCGGGCGCACGCATGTCGATCATTGAAAAACGATCGCCACTCGACGACAGCGCAAGAGGTGTCGAGTACGACGAGGTGTTCACCGCCTCGCTGGCATGGGACGAAGAACTCAAGTTTGACGATGCCAAGTCGTGGCGGGAGGCCATCGATCGTCTGCTGGCAGAAGCGGCCGACGAGAACGACGATGCCGCCAATCTGTCCCGCGTCAAGGCCGTATGCGTCTCCGGAACCTCCGCCACGTGCCTCATGGTCGACAGACACACTTTGGAAGTCACACGCTCCCCCCGCATGTACAACTATGACGTCGTTTCCTCCTCGGCATCGGATTCATCGAAGGAAGCGGCCCAACGGGCATTGGGTTGTATCGATGCATGTGCACCGCAACGACATACTGCGCGTGCTGCTACTGGGAGTCTCGCCAAGCTGGTGTCGTGGCACGAGGAGAAGCCTGTTGATGTGGAGAGGGAGGTGTTGTGTCATCAGGCCGATTATGTTGCCGCTTCTTTGAGACGTGGCGACAACGACAACGATGTCGAAATTGCGAGTGATTGGCACAACTGCCTCAAACTAGGATACGACGTCCGCGCCCTGACCTACCCCCCATGGATGTCCGAACTCCTCCCCACATCTCCCACCTCCATCCTCCCCTCGCGCGTCGTTTCACCGGGAGAACCACTCGGCGTAATCTCCTCCAGCGTCGCATCCAAATTTGGCATAAATCCCACCGCGGTGGTGGTGGGTGGAACGACCGATAGCAATGCCGCGTTCTTTGCCGCGGCGGGTGCTAGGCCGGAGTACGGTACGGCCGTGACGAGTTTGGGTAGTACGTTGGCTATGAAGCAGTTGAGTCGTACGTTTGTGGAGGATGCGACGAGGGGGGTTTATAGCCATCGGTTTCCGAGGTTTGGGGGTGATGATAAAAGCGACGACGGAGAAGAAAGCGAGGAGGAGAAGGAGGAGGCTTGGTTGGTCGGTGGAGCGAGCAATGTGGGATGTGCCGTTCTTCGTCAGGAAGAATTTTCCAATTCGGAACTCGTCGAACTCAGTTCCGACATTGACCCCGCCACCGATAGTCCACTGTCGTACTATCCCCTGACGAGGGTGGGTGAACGATTTCCCACAGCCGATTCGGACAAGCAACCAATACTGGAACCCAAACCAAAATCACGAAAGGACTACCTTCATGGCATTTTGCAGGGCATTGGTGATGTGGAGAGGGATGGATTCCGTGTCCTAGGGGAATTGGGCGCAAATCCGGTCCGCCCGAGCGTGGTGCTGACCGCGGGGGGAGGGAGTAGGAACGATGTTTGGATCGAGATGCGGCAGAGGAGATTGAGGGATGACGAAGGGGCAAACGAGGTGATGGTACGGAGGGCGGAGAACACGGAGGCTAGTTATGGAGCGGGATTGCTTGCTGCTGCGTCGTTCGAGGCAGAATGAATAGCGGCTTAAAAATGACGGTTTAAAAATCCTATGCTAAAATACTATGGTAATCGAATAAGTAATGTTAGAAATAATATTATAAGAATTGTGAATCGCGAACCGTTTCTGAACCTGAACTATTTTCATCACACTACCTATTCAAAGTTGGGTGGTGGTACGAATCAGTAGAGCTTCTAGATACGACAAGGTTTTTCAGTAGGAACCTACACGAAACTCGAAGGCAGATATTCGAAATTTCAAATTTCAAAAGTTTAAGTATCAATACGAAGAGGAATTCTACGTACTGACTTCACTACCATCCGATTTTGAACAGGTAGCGCGATGAATGTTTGAACAAGATAATGGACAGATGAGGGAGTTATACGTAGGAAATCGTATAATACTCTACACAAATTCCCTCATCTGCAATTTTACCTATTTTTCGACTAAATCAAATTTAATTTTCGTAGACGATGCTTGAACTTTCAATAATTGGTTGATGGAAAATAACANTAATTTTGGTGTTTGTTCGCCTCTGTGCCGGGATAAAGACGGGAGAAGGATGACATGGATTGACACAGCGAAAGGAATACGACAACGTATGAGAAAAGCGGACATATCATGTGCACATAAAAAATGACTCCTTCCATTTTGTTTAATATTTCAAATAAAAACGGCTCGTGGATGGACGGTGGACACATCATGTGAGCGTACATATCATGTGCACATATTTGAATAAGTTGACACATCATGTGCACATTAAAAATAGCTCCTTCCTTTTTTTAATATTTCAAATAAAAACGGCTCGTGAATGGACGGAGTGGACACATCATGTGCACATATTTGAAGGTTTTTTTTATATTTCAAATAAAAACGGCTCGTGAATGGACGGAGTGGACACATTATGTGCACATATTTGAATACACCATTTTTAGAATGCTTCATGAATATTGCAGTACAACCACAACAGACCTTCTCCCCCTGTCCCTCCTCCCCTCTCCACAAAACATGGTCTCAAATAAAAAAGGGATAGTTTCGTTCTCACAACGCGGTCAGAAACATCGGGGCACAAGGTAGGAAAAGAATATGTGCTCTGAAAGAAAAAGATGAGTGACTCTCTACTTCCATCTTGAGCTCGTTCGTTCACATCACGCCCATAATAGTGAGGGAACCTGCCCCCCCCTCGCACTGAAGAAAAAGCGAAAAGACGAGAGGTCCTCGACACAAAAAAGCACCGCCCGGTGTTCCCAAATGTTCCCAAGCTCCCCTTCTCCCGTCTTTCACACACGTCCTCCCCCCGTCACCTTATCCTTCGCACACCTTCGGAACGAAAGACCGCCAAGATTCGACGCCCTCCAAGCCGCGCGATGTTTAAGATAGCGGGAGAGGGGACGGGTCCCTTCCCTCTGCGTCTCTCCATCTCCCTCGCCCTACATGCCCGTTTTTCCTCTCAAGGTGGAAAAGCTGGCGAGCGGAGAACTCTATCTTCCAAAAGGAGACATGCGGGTGGAGGAAAACGAGGAGAAGTTCCGCCGATGCTTATCCCTCTCAAGAATTATTTCAAACTCTTTTAAATGTTTTCTCCTTGTGAACTTTTTTCTCTTGAACTCAATAGAGCCTACAACTGTCTCACTCGTGGTGGTGCGTCATCACGCGAATATGTGTTGTATCATTCTTCCCTCATTTACTCGTTTTGCTCTTTTTCCCTCCTCCTCTCTTCCATCATGGCCAGTGACCATTTTGTGATGTGACGAAGATGCAAAAAATACCCGCTTTCGACGATATAACGTGCCTTTTTCTCCTATCCCAACTCCGGGAGACGAAAATAAAAAAATGAAGCCTTGAAGAAAGTGAAGGAAAACAGCGTTCGATGCAACATGTGTGCCTCCCTCGTCCTATCGTCATATCGCTGCCCGCCGGACAGTTACGCCGTGCTCTTCCTCTCGCACTGCGCCGGAAAGATGGTTGCTTCAACACCAAATTTTCGCGCCCGAGCAGTTTAGGGTCGTTTTTCTTTGAGTTCTTCTTTAAAAAATTGGCCAACCAATAATATCACTCAGGTCCCTACATACGTATGGAAAAGCGTTCCTCTGCCGTGTTCCCCTTTTTATATTTTTTCAGCCATATTTGTTCTGCGTCTTCCTTGCGTAACTAACTAGCCGGTCCCGTCTCTCGACTCGACCTCTCTTCATTCTCCGCTCCTTGAAAGGCCTTCAAAGAGAAACATCTAATTAACCCCCGTAGTCAAACATGGCTTTCCGATCACATGACTATCCTCCCGCCTTTCTCTTTCTCGAAATAGTGAGCGCCTGCAATCTAGTTGGAAATCTAGTTTGCGAGCCCTAACAATCACGGCTATTTACGACTGCAGCTGCCTTTATTTGTATGTGCTCTTCTCCGCCCTCGGAGAATACCGCGATTCGAAGTTTCAGCGCCCTCCGCTGCTTCCGTCACAACCACCCTAACCACACTAGTTCCTGTCGATTCAATCCCACCGTTTCAGAAGCAGAAGCGCCTCCAACATCGCACTTGCGCCCGCCTACTCGCCTCTTCCATTATCTACTCCTTGTCCAGCCGTCCACGAAGACGAAGCCTCATCCACCATCGATATGAAAGAAAGTCCGCGACGACGATCATCGATCCACCAAGCACCTCCTCCTTCCGTGGAACGAACTGCCGTCGGACACTCTTTCTTCGGCACCTTCCCCTTCGTTCCGTTCCCGGAAACAAAAAAGCCATCTTGCTTCGTACCTACGTACCTCCACCGGCTTCTTCCCCTCCTCCGCGCGTGATGGATGGATGGATGACAACGCTAAATTGTACAACTATGGATTTAAATGGGTGCGTACTTGTACGTCTTATTAAAACGTATACTACGTATGTGGGTTCTCTGGTACAAATATTTGCGAGTATACAATCGAGGTATACTTTTCACTCGTACCGGTTAGGATGATCACATTTNAAGAGGAGTTTGCGGAGGAGGAGCATTGGCCATTCGAAGAGGAAGTCCATTGCCATCTCGTACCACAAAATGAATAGCTCCCGGTGGAAGGCGGGGTAGGCTGCGAGGACGTTGAGGAGATTGTACGGTTGTAGGGGCGGCTGTTCAGACGAGGTATCAGGTTGCTGAAGGAGGGGCTGGAAGTGTCCCGTGTCGTCATGGGCCGGAAGGTGGAGGTCATGCTCGATGCCGCTGGGTGTGGGGAAGTCCAAAGACTGCACTTGCTCGGGGATCGGTTGCTTGTCCGTGACGCTCATGGGATGGTTGTAACATAATAGGGACAATACGCGCCGTCTCCTTATAGGCGGCCGTCAGCGCGTCCAGCCCTCACCGTCGAAGCCGTCGACAATACGCGCCGTCGACAATACGCGCCGTCCACGCCATCCTCTCCGCTAACCGTCCTCCCCGGCGGCGCCCGCTCTCCCCACGGAGGTTCATTATTGCGGCCGACAACGAGCCTCATTCATCGTCCATCGTCCATCGGCCGCCCGCCGCGATCAACTCCGTAGGTCGGAAGGATACAGCTATCTGGCCGGCCGACTGAAAGGCCGGTAGATCTGTTTCATCTGTTACCGCACATTCATTCGAAAGAAAAATGAATGAGATCGGTGATTGGTTGGGGCCGGCCTGGAAATCTTTGTTGTTGCGTTTGGTCAGTTTGGTCGTTCGTTCGTCGAAAAAGAAGAACGACACTCATACAACACAACTACCGCCCGTCTTCGCGAATTGATCGATTCATCATCATCCCCCGAACCTACACACGAATCGAGTGGCACACACGATCGACACAAGCCCACTACCGCGAACGCCTGACCACCACTACGACAACATCGTCCTCAAAGTTGTACATCACCAAATACCAACTCCTACACAGACGCACCACCCACCTTCACACCCCCCAC
>JALLOR010000304.1:0-11209 GCA_036939395.1 Porosira glacialis
GAATCTGTCTATCGCCATGTTCTCCTTCTGATATTTCTTGTCTCTGATTTATGAGCTCTTGTCTTTGTTCGTGTGAATCTTTTTAGTTGACGCTGTCACATCTCACTTAGCGTGGCCTTCTCGTCGTGTCGTGCGTTCGTGATGTGTTCTCATCGGTCCCCATTTTTCTCTTTCCCCAAATATTTCTTTTTCCCAATTTTCGTGGCCCCCGTCCCCGTTTTCCTCCCCCAGTTTCACGTTCGAGCCTAGATATCGTAATCATACTCCCCCTGACGTTCCTCGTCAAGTGCTGAATATGGGCCATCCCCGTCCTCATCGTAGATGCGGACGTAAAGTTTCATCGCCCTCTGCGCGAAATGTTTCTGGTTCATCCGGTTCTTGTCCGCCTCGGTTAAGCCTTCTCTTGCTCTCACCGCCAAATGTGGGAAGAAATACCACTCGTTGTGGTTTACGTATTGCTCACGGTCGAAAACCCACGTTATTCCAAGGGTTAAATCTTTCGTCCACAATCCTCCGTGCGTATCTTCCTTTCTCTCTCCTTTTTTCTGGTCTTTAGCGCGTTTCGCCTGAGGTATGTAATTTCTCGCCTCCTTTTCGATTTGTTTCATCGTGACTGGGTATGCTTTGCATAAATTTCTCCCCGATATTCCGGTGTGATATCCGTTCGGCGGTACGTCGTGTATTCCGCGGTTGTGTCGAGGATAATACTCCGCTTCCATTATTGCTGCCACTCGCACATGCATTTCAGCAGGGAATTTCATCACCTCATAATCTCCCCGGTAGTTAAAATCCACCTCGTGCGCCTCATACAGTCTAGCTCGGTCCTTCCTTCCCGTCCACTTGATTTTGTCGTACGGCACCGAGTGTACTTCTTCTCCGCACTTCTTCGCCGTTCGGCTCCATGTCGCGTGGCGTTTTACAATCGCTATCATAACTGCCGCCCATGCCCACTGGATGTCTGCCCTTCTGTTATGAATAGCTTCCTCGGCGCGTGTTTCTACCTCTTTCACTTTGCTGGCGATCGCGTTCTGCTTGTTGAGCCCTGGGAATCGGTGTAGTGCCATTCGCAGGGCATGGTGTTCCGAATCTATTGTTCCGTACCATTTGTTGTTTGGTGTGGAAAACTTCCTTATGGCCTCCCGTTGCTCTGGTGTCCCTGGTTTTTCGACGTTGGTGTAGGCTTTGTTTTCGGTTGGTTCCTGGTCTTCGCTTATATTTTCCACCTCGTCCAGTATCGCATTGATTATGAAAGCTGTTACCTCTGTTTCGTCATTTGGTTGTATCGCCCCCTCAGGATTAAAGGGGAGTTGTTTCCAATAGTCGCTTAGTATCGCAGATAATGCTGCTGCAACCCTGTCACTCCATGGGTGCTCCTCCGGTCCCTGTCTCGAGTAATTTGGAGGGAGATCGTCGCGGTATTCTTCGATCCCATTTTCGATGGTAAGCTTGGGTCTTAGGTGCGCCTCGTGTTGCTTTATGTCCATGTCCTCCATGTTCTTGATTTCTTTTACTTTGAGGTGCCGTATTTCTTCCATTTCCTTTCTTTATTTACTGCTTCGTTCTTCGGATTTGTGCTGATTTTTGTTCTGGCGATTTTTGTACTGGCTTCCTTAGACTATTGTGTTCGCTTCTCTTTTCAGTCGTGCGTTTGTGTATCTTTTATTTGTCATGCGCTTGGGTCCCATTTCCCCTTTGTTTTGGGGTCTGCCCGTTGTTTTGGGGCTTGCCCCGAGCACCAAAAAAAACATTTTTTCGGCCCCCTGGAATTTATGGGCGGGCTTTTTCTGTTTTTCCTTTTGATCTCTTTTCCGTCTTTTGATCCCGAAAATGTCCGTTCCTTTCATTAATTTGACGGTAAGGGGGGCCGCGCTTATACTTTTCGCTTTCTTCGCTGACCGCTGAGGTTTGTTCCCTGCGTTCTCCGTCTCTGTGTTGGTTCTTTCTCTTGGCCTATTGGTTTTTGTCGGTTTGTGTTTGAGGTTTTGTTTTTTCTCCGTTTACGTTGTGGACGAACGTCCTCCTCTTCTTCGCTTGATTCGTCGTCGCTTTCCTCGCGTTTTCTTGCCGATTCAATTGCTCTCAGCCAATATTTTTTGGTTCGGCCTGACTTGCTCCATAGGGTTTCGAAATCAACCTCCAACAGGTATTCGTCGTCCTCTCTCAATTTATCGGCTCCCTGGTCAAATTGTTCTTCTATTCTTGCTAGGATATCTTCTTGTTCGATCCGGGTAAGNTCCCTGGTCAAATTGTTCTTCTATTCTTGCTAGGATATCTTCTTGTTCGATCCGGGTAAGACCGTCGCTCATTTGTTCATGTACCACCGCGTTTCTGTATAACCACTGTCCATGTGTCATCTTTATTATTCGATCCACCAATTGCTTTGACCAGTCTTCCGCCGAAAAGATGCCTCTCGCCCAAATCAGATGGATTCTTACCACCTTTCTAAACTCTTTGCTGATCTTTCCTTCCATAAAATTGTCCCACCCAATAAGATCCTGGCTTTCGGCCAGTTTGTTCCAGATCGGTTTGAGCCTCGGTATATCTTTAAATTTGATGCTTCCTCGTCCTCGTATATATGCGCCGATGCAGGATGCGAAGATTTCGTCTGTTCCTAGGTCTTTCAGTACTCTCTCTAGGTCGCTAACGTCTTCTTGCAATAATTTGATTCTATTTGGATCCGTGCAATGGAGTTGGTGCTTTGAGTCTTCTGATGGGTATGGGCAACATGGGCATCCTTCCGACTTAGTCCCCTCTTTTCCGCTAAATCGGCATAACATTCGGTTCGTTGCGCAGAATTTCGATGTGTGTTTTGTTAGCCATTGGCAGTACAATTGGGGTTTTGTTCCGAGTACTTGTCCCGTGGTTTCCCAGTCTGTGCGATCGAATCCCATCCTTGTCATAATTTTTTGTTTTACGTAGAAAATCCTTGCCTTTCTTTTTCCGGATTCCTTTCGTAGAGGTGGACCTGCGTCGTGTGTCACTTTTTCCTTTTCTGTTCCTATGTGGACAGCTATAACTTCGTGTGGAAGAACTGTGCCTGTGACTCGTCCTTCCAGGAAGGCGATCCTTAACGCATCTTTTGCCAGTGTATCGCATGCGCAATTTAGCCTGGCCTCTTGTGATAATTGGCTACTCGGTTTGTTGTCGTCCTGATGGCCTCGCACATGCACATACCGTATCCTTCCCTTTAGTCGCTTCTTTACCAATGCTATTGCTCGCATAACATCCGCGTGTTTTCGTCTTGTTACCACCCGCGTTCCGGTATCCCTTGCTAGCTCCAGGGCTCGTTCGTTGTCGCAGCATAGTTTAGCGTCATAGTCTTCTACCTTGTGGGCCGTGCATACGGATAGCAGAAAAGCGTGTAAGGCGTATACTCCCATTAATTCTGCTCTGTACGCATTGCTGTTCTTCCCTCGGAAAAAGAAGGACCCAGATACTGCCCGGCCTGTCGTACTGCATTGTATTTTCCAACCTGCCGATGCGAGTTCCTTGCACCATAATCGGTTATATGAGCCATCGCTCACCAACGTTGCTGTTCCTGATGTCAGTGCATCCGCGAGCCATTTCATGTCCTCTCCCTCTTTCATGTCTAGGTTGTCCCAGATCCACAATTCCCCCCATTCTAATAAGATATCCCGGACAGTTGTGGCTTTTGGTGGGGGTCTATATGTGAATCCTAGAGGTTCGGCGTTTCTGAGTATTATTCTACCATTTCGTAATTTTGTCGTAGCACACCACTGGAGGCCTGCTGGCATCATCTGTTGAACTGCACTTCTTCGTAGTACCTGTCCGCCTCTCGTTGATCTCGAATTTCCTTGGTTATCGTAGACGTCCACGTGTGTTGGCGTTTGGTGGAAGACTTGTTCTGTTACTGGGTTGTAAAACCACCTATGGCGCCGGTGGGGTTCCTTAGTCCAGTATCCTAGTCTGTGCTCGAGTACAAATCGTGCTGATGAAATCTCTCTCAGGGCTTGTCTCCAAAGTTCTTTGTCGCTTTTCGTCGGTCGTTCCACCGGCCATGATGCAAACGTTGTGTTTTCGTCTGGGTCTGATTCTGTTGCTATAATGTAGCGTTCGTCGATGTGGGACCCTCCGGGTAAGACTATGTCTGACAGGCAGTAAACTTTCATAAATAATCGCACTCGATTTATTCGCGCAAGGTCATCGCCGCGGAATCCGGCCTCGTAGAATCTTGTTATTAAGTACGCGTCATTTGTTCGTCGTAAGGGTAATATTCCTGCGTTTTTAATTGTGATCGTTGCCCCGTGTTTGTGCGCTCCCTCCCATAGCGATTTCATCCAGCTTTTAGTTGCCATGTATTTGTATCTGCCGTAATCTCGTGTAAAAATGTTCTCCCCTATTCCGACCTCGAGTACCAGGTGTTCGTACGATGTTCGTAGAGAGATAGCCAGTGGAGTTTCTTCTCCAAAATGTAGAAGCAGTACGTTTATCTGGGCTGCTGTTTGCTCCACTCCACAATCGGGTAGTCCCAGTCCTAAAAATTCTATCGGTAGCGTGCGCCATTGTTTTTGGATGTTTCGGTTAACTCCCAAGTATGGTAGTAGTTTATAGTAGGTCGATTCCATTAGCTTTCCGAGCTCTTTTTGGGTGAATTGAAAAGTTCCAAAACCCCAGCGTATTGCTGCCCACAGTTGGCACCAAAAGGACGTCCACACCGATCGCCGCGGTAAATATCCGTTTTTAACCTTAGTAATCCATTCCTTGCATTTTTCAAGTATTTGCTTTCGTTGTTGTTTCATGCTCCCGGACGGGCACGTCATTAATCCCAGAGTTTTCCTCGAGTCGTTTATGTCCAGTTTTGTGATATTACGCATCTCTCCGCTATCGTGGAGTACCTGAATTTCTTTTTCTATCGCCGCTTTTACGTCATATCTCCACTTTCCGTCTACCCAGAAGAATCCTACTACCTGCCAGTAACATTTTCGGTGTTTTAGTGCACCTCCCGTTGCTCGCAATCCGTCCGCCCAGGTGTTTACAGCCTCCTGTAATTGAGCTGTTACATTTCCCACCGTGTCTAGGACTCCTCCTAATTGGGGGATATCCGTATCGTCGACGAAAAGTACCGCGCAATATGCTGTGCTGTCGCCTGAGATGGGCGCCGCAATGTTAATTGCGTGGCCTTTCCTTCGTTGTCGACTGACCGTAACTGCGCTGATAGCTGACCAGCCTGCCGGAGAAGCGCAGTTTCCTTGGCAAAAACCGTGGTAGCGTCTTTCCGCACTTCCTCCGTGTATCACGTCTGACTCCCCAAAACCGGTTCGTATAGAGAATTGCATTTGTCCTATTGTGTCCAGCATAGTTGTAACGCTTTCCTGTGGTACGCCGAATGCTTGGAGTGTTAACGATGCAAACACGTGGTTTACTCGGTCGTAGCAGTTTGCGGCATCCACAGATGCCAGGCAAGCTGGTACCCTTCGCTGTCGCGCGATATCCCAGAATAGTGTTCCTTGTAGTTTTCCTTCCTGAGCTGTTCTGTCCTTCTCTGCAAATTGTTCAGGGGGTATGAGCTTGTGCTTCCTTGCCGTTGTCATCATTCGTTCCCCAAACATAATTTTGTTCGCCATGTTGAAGTCTGCCTCCATCAGCAATATTGCTCTCAATTTTTCGACGAGTATCACTCCTGCCTCTTTTTCCAGAATTATTGACATGCCGCCTTCCCACCTTTTATAATGGAAGCCTGTTTGTATTGCGATTTGGATTTTCATAGCATGAAAACGAACCAATCTTGGGAATTTTGTGGCTGCCTTGTAATGTCCGAAGTGTAGCCGTGATTGTGACGATGAAGTTTCTTCTCGGACTGGTGTCCAGTAGTTGATATAGTCTTCGTCGCTTATTAATTTGGAAGCTTGGTCCTTTGTCATTTTTGCTGCCAGTTGTGCAAGCTCTGTTATCATTTCCTTTGTTGGTTCATCCACCGATGGGTGGGGAATGTATGTGCCATTGAGAATTGCCGCCGCCGCTTCCGTGTCCGCTAAATGGCCTAAGTCGTCAAATAAGGGGCCTCTGTTTATCGGGGCATCTTCGGCCAGGGTGAATCGTTTGCTATGCTCTTCCGCCAGTGCCGTCTCGATGTCCTCTTTTGTTTCGTAATCAATTACAATTTCTCCCTCCTTCTTCTGGACTTTAATTACGCTGTTTTGTCGTTGTTTTCCTACTGCCGTTTGAATACATCTCCATACTTTGGATTTTGCTTCTCGCCGTACCATCTCTCTGATATCGTGTGATTTTTTATAATCGTGATTTCTTTCCGCTTCCTCTATTAGTTCTGATTGGAATTTTCGGCGCATTGTAGGGCCGTGCTTTTTTAATTCTTTTGTTCTTTGCCTGCTTATCTTAAATCCCTTTATTGCTTCTTCCAGGGACATGTTTTCAGCGTTTGTTATCCCGTTGTCCTTAGCTTGCGTGAGTACGTTTTGGATTTCCCAGTCATGATTCCATAGCCCTTGACATTTTTTAATTAAATTTTTATATGTTTGGCGGCGCCGGGCTGATAACGCATATTCTTCTGAGAACGGTACCTCCCCCATGTATGTGTGGCGGCACTTCTTTTCCGCGTTTATCATGAGTTGTCTCATGACATCGTCGACCCCATTTAGCTTCTTCTGTTGTTTTTGTGATAAGGGGATAGTTGCATCTGCGTAGATTTTTTCCATTCTTTCGAATAAGCCTTGCTCGTCCATTTTCTTAATTAGACGTGAGCCGTATACTTCCACGCTTTGGGGGAGTTTCCATTGGAGCCTTCTTGCATTTGGTCGGACGATCTTGAATGTTTGGTCGCCGTATATTGATTGTTCCGTGATATCGATAATAACCGCTCTATGATCGCCCACGCCGAAGCAATATGGCATGAGGCGGGCTTCTGTCATTTCGATTTCGTCCGTGCACCATGCTCCATCGATTGGTTGTGATCCCCGGAAATACGTGTAGGGCGATCGGGATCCCGTTCTTTGACGTACCATCTCCTGCATTTTGAGCTGTGGTCCCCGGAGCATTTTTGCTAATTTTCCGGTATAAATATTTTCATTTGCATCCATCATGAGGATTATTCGGTCTCCTTCCACTCTCCACTTTTTTAACTGTTTTATCAGGTCGCGGCAGAAGAGTTTTCGGGGGCATTCGGATGTGCCTTGTTGTTCTTGGAAATATCGTTGGTGTTGAGCATAGCTGGATTCTGCTCCGTTCTTTGCATGTTTGCATGGTTGGTATGCTGAGATTATTCTTGTGCGATGTACCCCTTTTCCTACGATAAGCATCCATGACCAGCGGCCTAGGCCCGTCAGGTCCGTTCCGCTTGACTGGACCTTCGTTGCCGCCGTATCTAATGCAATGATTGCCGTCCCTCCGTGTTGGCTTCTTTCGTCAACACCGTCATATCGGTTGTATCCGCAGATTGACTTTGCCTCTACGTCTGTTCGGAATAGTGTGCTTAGGTCCGATTTTTTGTTTACCTTCGCCCAGTTTGCTCCCACCTCCGCTCCCAAATAAAAATCACCTTGCGCGCGTTTCAGCATTGCTTTTGCCTTGTAAATCTTCCAGCCGCTACGCTGCCATGGCGCTAGTTTGTTCATATTTTCGAAAATAAGGCGCACCGTTCCTTCCGCCTTATCCCCTAGTGAATCTCCGTGGATTGGGACTCGTATGTCCTCTAGTCTAATCCGCATCGCCTCCTCCTCCTTTGCGATGTCGTCGCCATCAATTTCCGCCGTATTGTAAATATCCTCGTCGTCGTCCCGGTGGTTTATAAAATCAAAATTATTTCTTTTACGTTTTTTGGTTTGTTGTTTTCGCACCGCTTTGCGTATTTGTTCCCCGTCTGTGAATGGTTGTAAACCCGGCCGGCGTGGTTCAAAGAAGGCCGGGTCATTTTCTCCCCTTGTCCCGTTTTCATCATCATCATCATTAATATCATCTTCCCTATTTCCCGGTTGTTGAACCCTTTGCCCGTGCCACCGGCTCCGAGTTCCTTGATTTGTTCCCCTCCGACTTAGCACCCCCCTGATACCTCTTCTCGTCGTATTTGAAGAGGCCAACCGTGGCGTTATACTTCTTGCGCCGCCTCACCCGTATCAGTCTTCTTGAGCTGGTCATCGGACAATTTCCGTGGCCCTTTGCTCTGTGCTGTAGGGGGTGTAGGCGGTACTACATGTTTTTGCTGGTTAGCATTCTCGTTTTTGTGGAGCTCGAGTTGCTTCGTTTCTTTCGTTATTGTTGCTATCAGTTTTCGTTGTTTGCTTTGTTCTTTTTTGTTCATGGTATTTTTTGTGTTGGGTTTCCTCGATCGTTCGGATTTCTTCGTGTTGACTGTCTGTTGGGTCTTCACAGAGGTGTCGTCCTCGTCCTCCACTATGTCTCTAAAAGTGTTGCCGCTTAACGTGTTATTTTCGCTCTCGAAATCTACCGTCTCCTCGTCGTCTTCTGCTCGCTCGTCGTCCATGCTTGAGTTCGCTTCGCCCAGGGTTCTTAAGTCCGCTGAGTTTTCTTCTTCGTCCTCTTCGCTGCCTTTCCATCCTGTTCCTGCTGTTCCGCTTCCTATTGTTTCCTGCATTCCTATTGTCCCGTTCTCTTCGTCGTTTTCCATCTGTTCGTCCTCTTCTTCTCCGGATTGGTCGTCTGTTGGTGACTGGTCTTCCCCTGTTGGTTCGTCCCCTGCTATAGTATTATCTCCGTCCCTTTCCTGTTGCATTTTTCCTTCCTCCTCTTCGTCTTCTTGTTCCTGTTCAACTGATTCTGCCGCTTCGTCCTCCCCCCCTGTGTTTTCACTTCCTATTGTTGCGCCTCCTGTTTTTGCTGGAAGTTTTTCTTCTCCATCCCCGTGGATTGTTCCAACTGAAGGTTCTTGATNATTGTTGCGCCTCCTGTTTTTGCTGGAAGTTTTTCTTCTCCATCCCCGTGGATTGTTCCAACTGAAGGTTCTTGATCGAAAGCGAATCTTGTCGGGTCTGTTTCTAAATTTTCTTGTAGCGGTCTGGCCGCGGCTTCTGCTAGTTTTTCGTTTTCGCCTTGCTTCTTTTTCATCCATCCTGCTGATTCGAACATGGCCTCAAAGTTTATTTCCACCGCCCTTCGTTTGGTAATGACCCTCTTTGCTGTGCCGTCCCAGCTACACTTCCTGACGTCGTTTTTGGCCTCAATTGTGAAGGATCTTAGACATGTTTGCATTTCGTTCTTTGACATCTTGCCTTTGAAAGTGTAGTAAAAATAAGCTGCTGGAGCTTCTAGTACCCGGGCTGCCTTGGCCTCGTAGGCTGGGTCGGCTGGGTATACGACCTCGATTGTTTCTGTGCCCGCCCGGCCCATAATAGTTTGAAACAGAGCGTGATCCGAACCGTCTGGGGCCATGATTTTGTATAACAAGTCTTGGACCGATCTTCGAAATGAGTTTCCATTTGGGCGGATAAAAGCGATCTGTCTGTCAGGGTACTTGAGGTCAGGGAAAATTTGCACATTGCAATTTATGTTGTAGTCGTAGTGAAAATCCAGGTATCTCCTCATTTGTTCTTGGATTGGTGGTGGGTCATCTTTGGTTACGATCCTTGTCAGATAAGCGAGTCTTCCCAGTCGCTTGTGCATCATCCCAGTGTCTCTCCATTCCTTGAGGAGATCTCCTAATTGGTCAAGGTCTTCCGGTCGTATTTCTATGTGGAAACACTTCTTTCCTTCGTTGTTTACNTCCTAATTGGTCAAGGTCTTCCGGTCGTATTTCTATGTGGAAACACTTCTTTCCTTCGTTGTTTACCCCGTCCCAGAGTCTGTTTCCTTCCTTGTCCCTCTTCCATGGAGTCGTATCTTCTCCGTATGCTTTAAGCTCCTTCGGATAGTTACACCGAATCGTGAATGGGGGTAAGTCCTCGTCAGCAATTTTGGCGGCCGTCAATCCTTTGCCTTCCATGATCTCCAGCAAGTCGATGCGTATGTTTTGGGTTAACATCTGTGGGCACAATCGGTTACTCACACACAATAGCAGATATTCGGTGACTGTGACTAGGGATTGGGTCGCTTTCACTCGTGTAGAAATATTAGTCTTCATTAGATCAACGGCGATTTCATCACAGATTTTTGTAGGTGGTATATTACTGGATAGAAGGTAGGCTCCGTAGATCCTGGCTTTGCCTGCTCTGTTGAATGCCCAATGAGGTGATGAGTATTTCACGTATTCGCGCGTATGTGTGTGGGACTTCGGGATGCTTTTTTCGGAGTGGAGATGGGGGCGGTTGTCGTCTTTGGTGGACACGATGATGGCTGTAGGGTCGACCATACGAAGGAGTCGTATGAGTTCAGCGAGTTTCTTTCGAGCTGCCTCGCCCGGGTCGTCGTTTTTCCCCAGAATCACAGTAAGCTCCATTACTACCTTGTTGAAGTTGAAAGTAGATTTCTGCGGATTACGTTTTTGTGCTGGTGTTCCTGCTGTGGCAGCGTATGTTTTTGGTGCTGGTGTTTCTTTGCCTGCTGCAGCTTCTACCTCTCCTACGATGTTTGTTCCTGGGGTTGGTGTTTCTGATGTCTGCTTCCGTTTTCGGGAAGAGTCCGAGGCCTCCGTCATTACGGCATCCTCTTTTCCGTCCAAATCTTTCGCCTGGGTATTTGTTTCCTTTGGAGGATTCTTCGGAAGTGCTTTCTCAGCCGTTCTTGACCTCTTGCCTCCTCCGTCCTTCTTCTTGGGTTCCTCGATAGCCGCTTCAGCCTTCTTTGCTGTCGTTTTGACCTGTTTTCCGGTTGATCTGGTATTGATTCCCATTGTCGCGTGATTTTTGCTAGGTAAATTGTTTTGGAGACGTTTCTCGTTTAATAACGGTCGATTTTTCCTGAGGTTTCTGGAGTCTGATGCGTCGTATATTTGTTCACGATACACGTCGTCTTGGCTTCTGGATGGGTGTTATATCCGTTTCGTTTCGGAAATGGTGGAGGGCGTTGGGCCTTCTTTTCGGAAAAATGGTTCGGGTTTCGGTCGTGGGTTGTAGTTACTGAGACTGGTGGTTTACTTGTTACTTGGTAGATGTTCCTATGTTCGTTTTGTAGTTTCTTGGTGAGTCGGTGGTTGATTTAGCGTAGCTGCTGTTTTGTACTAAAGTAGTAAGTAGGGTGTTCTGTTCTTCTTCGATAATTTTAACTTTCTGATTTTCCTAAACGAAAATTCTACAGCTACAGCTACAGCTACAGCTACAGCTACAGCTACAGCTACAGCTACAGC
>JALLOR010000307.1:0-10827 GCA_036939395.1 Porosira glacialis
TTAGCTTTAGAGTGCTGTCTTTCCATATTCCCGTGATGCATACGTCCATTATGGTGCCAACAGCAGCGCCGTCGTTCAGTAGAAAAATGGGCATCTGGGAAGTTCCAGATTCGTTGTCGTTTTCCTGATAATCTGGGAGAGATCCGCTGGCTGTTCCGACATCGGTATTGTCAATGCTGAGGTGGTGTTTCTTGATGTCAGTAGATATTGGTCGGAACAAAGTAGCAATGCCAAATTCCCCATCGGTTTGAGATTCTTGCTTTACCTCAACATTTTCGGCCACATATCTGGAGAATTCAAAATCTTCTGATAAGTAGGTGTAGGTTTGGGAAAGCTCCTGACCAAGGGTCGATGAACTGGATGGAGAGAATATTCACACGCAATAAAAAAAACTGATGAGTTTATATGCACATAGCTGAAAGTGTGTTTGTGATGTGTTCGACTGGATGTTTCTGAACGTATTGACAGACATTGTGTTTGCAGTTAATCCCAGAATACTTCAATTCTCAATCTGTGCAGGTTCCATCACCTCAAAATCTCCAGCATTTGTTATTATCACATGTACCCTGGTTACGCATGCTGGTCACCTCTTTTTCAAAGCGCCACCTGAATTGATTATTGCTGGGACACTTTGTCAGAATTTCACTCTCCGTGGTTAACTCATTGGGGCAGTAGGTAATTCCTTGACCACAAAGGTAATGAACAAACCCGCCGTTTCACCAAGAATGAGCAGGGCATATAGTACATGTCCTCCACCCAGGTTTCCCCTCAACACCCCAAGAAGATTTGGATTACCCATGTTTGCATTCCGAACACACTTGGTACGTTGACATGCTAAACATAAAAACAGCACAGTTATCAATAGTAGCGCACACATTACAATAGTCTGACATTATATTGTTGAATGTAACGTCCAATATCGCAGGCTGAGCACCAGGAAATACATCGCTTCCACCAATTATTATCAGTAACAGTACAAGTCACCAATATTGAACACCCCGGGATCGACTCGCATTGGTATGCCCCGTCCGCGATGCCCGCTAGCGCTGCAAAACAAAATGAGATGACCAAAGGCAGTAGCCGTCCGGCGCTCGTAAACCGGAGATTCTGACGGATCCCTCCTCTGCTGAGACTCTTACATGGTAAGCAGTCTCAAATGATTTTGGAATCGTTCGTCTTGATGAGGTGAAGGAAGTGCAAGAGGCCCAAATACTGAAAGGTGCCGAGTGAGACTGCGATGACTGAATTGACATGGGTGCCCCGTATCGTAATAAGAACAATCCAAAGTAGGAAGATGAACCCAATGAAAGATAGGAACAGAAATTCCATGTATCGATGGATGGAAAGAACGACATCGTTCTTGTCAAAGGTTTTGAGGTCGACAGTATCGACCACGGTGAAGAGACTTCCGCGTCCCACGACATCGCTGCTGATGCTGCTGCTGGTAGTAGTGGTGCTGCTTCCATTATTCAAATGAGGAAAGCCGTGGTCGATGGAGCTGTCAACATTGTCCGTGTGGGAGGATTCCAACGAGTTTCTTAATGAAACATCAACAGTAAATCATATAATAAAATATTTTTTTAACCAATGTTAACAGGTATGTTTGACTCGAAAACGCGGAGATACACCATTCGGTAGCAAGCAAATAACCTCCAGGTACAGTATGTTAAATTAAAAATGAGTGATGCAATAAGGTTAGTAAACCGCTGACTAACCGCTTGAAATAACCACATTAAAGAGGGAAATCTGTGGGAGGTTTTGGTGTGGTATGTAGTGAAGTATTATGTACTTATGAAGTAAGACACAAAGTCATGTGTCTCTTGACTTGTGTGATCAAGGTTGGAAATTGTTGGTACTAGAAAAGATGGATTGTCATGCAGATTCCCACCTATCCCCGCGGGCCAGGTAAGTGTCTCCTAGCTAGCCAGTGATAAACTAATGTTGGATCTGCTGCCGGGGTGTGCCACAGGGGGCATGAGTGCATTAATCCTTAGTGATGGAATCACATGAAATCTCCAACAGCAACATACAACCAATAGTAATCCTCCATATTGCAAGGAATTAGTAGACACTAGAAGTGATACTGGTAGTAGCGCGCGTCTGATGATGTTCAAAATATGCATCAGTGGAGGCTCAAGATTGAGGTGAGGGGTTGGAAGAGAGATGTGTCTAAGTGCATTCGTATGAACAAAGTTTGTTGGGGAAAGTGGAGAGTTGAGAAAAAGGTAGTTACCATAACTCTTGTACCAGTACATGTTCGGGGGGTGACTGATTTTATTTTTGATAAATCAAAATCAAAGATGAAAAACATTATCAACAGTAAATCAAGTTACAACTGACTAAGCTGATGAGATCTGAATGTAAGTAATATGTACCTGTAGCACATTTGGCAACAAATAGTGCATTATGTATAATTTGTGGACAAGGAAGTTGACCGGCATTTTATATTTAAAAAGACTGTCTTGATGAAGGCACCGATGATTAAACCAATGGCACCTCGTATCATGTGGGAGGAAAGGGGGTACATCGACAAAAATGATATCCGCCTGGCGGCCATAGCCATCAGTTTCAATGTCGTGCTGTGAGTAGTGGTGGAATATGGGCCTAACAGGTACCACCGTGATCACATCAGCAAAGAGGACCTGATTCCCATGGACAAGTTTCGATGTAATGACACCAGCAACGCCGCATTTGCCATATATATCACCATGAACCACTGCCCAGCCCTGGTGCGCGCCAACCACCCGTCTGCCATTCTCAACAGCATTGGACGATTGGATGCCAAGAGTTGCCACCATGAGATTGGGGACAGCAACACTTACATGGTATCCCAGAAGGAGAATAGACAAGAGAAGAGAGGGAGGGTGAGTGGTTGGAATGCGACCATATATGCCAAGTGTTTAATGGTGGGGAGCATAAGGGGCAATGTGAGATAGAGTACTGGGATCGATTTGCAGAATCGAATATGAGAATTATTAATAATGAATTGATTAGTTGTGCGAAACGTAGTCTGACTATATTAAGTGCAATCGAATTGACTCAATGTTTCAATTTGAAATAACGGTCCATTGGGATCTCTGTCACTTCTCTCGATCAGAGGGCCGTGATCATATTTCCTTTCCGGTGGTACGAATTGCCGTAGAAATGAAATTTGTAGACTTTTTACAATGATTCAATTCATAGATTTCTGAATTATGGCTACCAGTACTGCGATCCAACTGAAGTCTAGGCGATTAAAAAAAAAGGAAAATCTAGTTTGAAGTGTGGAATTCGCAGTGAGTTCTGAATTGTTGTTTAAATCAAAATCCAGATGCAGAGAAGTTTCTCACTACCAGAAAAGCTAAAATTATGATGCATGGCTTCAAAATCTATTATTCTTGAAGCTGGGGACTGACTGTCGACCGAATGACTTAATTTAGGGTACCTGTAAATTAAATTATGGGGGTGAAATTGGTCATTTTTTTAATCAGTTTTATATTTCACGATCCCGGAAACAAAACCTAGGACAAAAAAAGTACAGGACAACAATAGGACGGATTTATTGGATATCAAAAGTAGGTGTGGATGATCTGTATCAAGGATAGTAGTGCACTCGATAGTAGCTAGTAGGTAAGTGCTAGTAGGTAAGTGCCCATTGTCAGAGATTTTTACTACCCTTAGTAAATGGTTAAAAATCAAAGTTCATGTTTTCAAAGTGGTTCCGTCGAAATTGTGAGTCTTTAGGTTACTACAGTAAGTTGTACTTGACGTGTATCATTCCCGCTCTTCTCTTTCTTGTACATGATGATAATTCCCCATGTTACAGTGCTCAAGCTACTCGCTAACAACCCGTGTCCTCTCTAGCACCTCGTGTCAATTCTTTAGACCACTTAGCGTGCTCTAGATCCCGTTTCCAAACCATTCCACACAGTACCGTCTTGTACTGAACTGATTTTCCCACGTGAAGTGTAAACTGCTGCAGATTGTAAAACCCTTGTGCCACAGTTCCAAGATTACAGATTCCTATTTCTCCACTCGTCTAATTCCAAAACTGGAAAATCTAACCTAACAGCAACAATCCTTCTTGGTAGCTTTTACATCATCAAAAATGCTGTTGCAATGGAGGCTACTACGCAAATGTCAACAAGCACAGATTTGGCCAAAATGGAACTCGCACTACCCTCTGGTGTGGGAATGGGGGGTGGGGTCGGGGTTGCGCTGGCAAGTTCTTCGAATATGTGAAAAGATGTTAACACCTTACCACGAGGACTTATGCGTTCGCGTGTTTCCTCAACTGTAACATTGATAATCTCTTGACTCAGCATAATCCATGGACGTTCGGAGCCGGTGAAGTTTGGAATGGGTGGAAGTGTAAAAGCCACAGGAATGCTCAATTCTACGCCACCATTAAGGCTTCTGTGTAGATTCCGGCGCGCTGCAAGATCACCGCTCTCCCCATAAAGATTTCCGAATAAGTCGCGGATGCCAGTAATGGACACGTCAACGTTGGATCCACTCCAAAAGTCAACGTCGACTTGGGATGTGAGTTGGAGGACGACATGCAGTTGCTGCGAACCTCCAGTGCAGTAAACCCCACCTTCCCGGGTTGAATTATCCAGTTTAGCTGAGATGGTTGCTTTTAACGATTGATGTGAGCAGTCAACTGCCTCGTCGAACATGATGCTGCAAACTGGGAATCCCAGCGTCGGCTTGTTCACTGTGTGTGTGAACTTCCACGAGATAATCTGTGGGCCTTGCAAGTCCACAATACCGAGGCGAGGGTTAGAGCGAGTCTCTCCTACCTCGCGATCAGACCCATCATCTAGGCCCTTGTAGCACTGAGTCCGCAGCTCTAACTCATAAAGACGGCCATTCTGAAAGAGGTCATTATTGTCAGCAGAAAGCCACAGACTGGCTGATCCGAAATCGTCTTCCTGATCGACAAACGTCACTGAATCGGAATCTCTGCTTTCCTTGCTGCGCAACATGTCGACTGGGATCATTGTCCATTGGTCAGAGGGAGTATCATGAAGGCGATACCACATAACAACATTCACCTGAATGCCTTTGTAATCACGCCACAATGTTCCTGTGGGATTCACGGCACTTAGTTGGAAGTCAGGGATTCCCGCCGTAATTTCAAAGAAGCTATATATTTCTGCCAGGTCACCACCCCAATTCACTGGAGGGCACTGGGAGATCCATTGAAGCTACCATGAAAAACGTTCTGCAATTTTCGAGTCGTATTTTTAGCAAATGCTCCCTGCAATCTAGATGCTCTTAACATTCGGGTCAAGCCGCTCAAATAAAATGAACACATCCGTTGTGTCACGTGCCTTAAACAAGAATTCAAGAGGATGATTCAACAAGGAGCCTCCAATGTGAAAGCAAACAGGATATGTGGATGTGCTCGCATCCAGCTCAATGAAGACATCAAGACTGTCAATGTCATCATCTTGCATGTCCAGGGTGTCGATTACAAGCACGATGTGCCCAAAGTCTTGCTGGAGAATCTTCTGAGGAGCCTCTTTTGTGAGCATCTTGAATTTTTGCCTTTCATCCATCCCAGGTACATGTGGACATATGGTTGCGCCGCCGCAAACATCAAAAATGTACGTGCCTGAATGAGGGGATTGGTAAATTTTGACACAAAGTGTATCACCAGAATCTGTCTCAACAAATGTGGCTGACACCGTCTTGCTGCTACCTGTCTCCTCAGTTGTGCTGCCAATATAGGAGGTGGTTGATGTGTAATCAAAGTTTTCTTTGCCAAATGTCCCAGAAATGATTCCCAAACCAAACAGTACCTCCCATTCATACTCTGTATTAATAGTGACAACAGTGCTCGTGCTCGAATAATCAGTCATACTCGAAGACAAGCTAGAAGTTGTGTGTGTGAGCGGGCCAATGGTTGAGGCACCAAAAGTGAATGTGTTCAGCTCATCATTGCTGCTGGGTGCATTAGCAACACCACACAAGTCGACCTTGTTGGTCTTTTCCTGGATGCGGTCATTCTCCCAATGTTCGAAAAGCGCCAACCATTTCACCTTGGAGTTCGTTGATACATGGACCAACCTTTCGGCTTCATCTCGCACCGCTTGGGTAATGCTCGTGTCACCGATTAAAGGCTTGTTCGCATTAATGGTGTAATCGAGCTTATCAACCTCGCGCTCACAGTGCTTTCTAGAGTAAAAAAGCAATGACTCTGTCTTGATCCCCACACAACAGACGCTGCTTCAACAATCAGACAGGTGGTTTCATTGAACGAGACAGTCACTGCTGTTATAAATTTGGCCACCATGCCAATGAGTAGGACCATATCTCCTTCGTTTCCAAACAGACCATATGGAGTTGAGAGTTGAAAGCCTTGGCTTGTAATCTTGGTAATAGAAGTGTCGATGTATGATGTAGTTTGTGCATCCACTTTACTGCCACCACTGCTGAGAGACTGCTTTCCACTTGCAATTTTGATAGCACAACCAACAAACGGATGCATAGGAATGCATCACCCTCGTTTTTAATTCCAACTGAACCCCCGCCTCCAGTGGAAATATCTGAAGTGGCAAACAATTTGGTAACGGTCGTAAAAGCTAGATCAAATGTGACTGTCTGCACCTGATACATACTCGCCCCTGGGGGGAAGCGAGTAAAAATAGAGTAGGGGCACATGATCCTGTTCTTCGCTGAAGTAAGATACCAGGGTATTCTCCGTAATGGGCTTGTGTCCAAGCAGTAGAATCTTGGACTATCCCTTGCCTGCTTCACCGCCACCTAAATTGACATTGAAATACTTATCGTTGTATAGAGTGTACTTGATGGAGTTGTATCCTACATAGTCAGCAATGGTTTTTCCAGCAGTACCATTAATGCGAAATGAAGTGGGGGTGCCAGGGAAGACAACCACATGACCCACTGTCCGGTTGACGCCCTAAGAAAGAGTAAGAATAAACAAAAGAAAATGTGAAGTTACTTTGTAAGCGACAAACAGAAAATGTATCTATGCTCGTACACTTGTTGCTGATGTGTGCTCACCTGGTTTTCTTCGATTGCTACATTCGCCTCACACCCTCCCGTATTGACACTGCATGGATCCTTCGACTGGCCCATATTTGACTCGATTTTCAGTTTGAACCCCTCGGGAAGTATATCGCAGTAGGATACATCTCTATCTGAATCGATGTACTTCTGCCGAAATTCAAAATGTAACGTTGCGTAGCTGTTACCTTCGAGAGAAAATTCAAAAGCTGGTGGATCTTCAGAGCAACTAGCAGGAAAAGTCTCCGGAAAATAAACCCCCTCGCCTATTTCCAAGGTCAACTCAATGTTTGGGTGGAAAATGAAGCAAACACTTTCGCCTTTGTCAATCACATTCAATTCGCAAGTAGTGCTAGGGAACATGGAATCAAATCTACTCTTGAGCGTATCACCACTAATGCCCCCATAACTGTCAAAAACCGTCAGCTCAAAGTTGTAGACGTGCGCGGGCACTTGCACTGTAAAGGATTCACGACTGTCTGATGACACTTCATATGTTCCTGCAGCAGGACAGCTTGGAACATTCAGCTTCAGGGTGTAGTTTCTAATGTCAAACGCACACTCGGTGAAAGTACTCGTAATTGTTATCTCAGAAGTGGTAGTGTCTTGAAATTCTAGCCACTCCAAGACGTCCTCGAAAAGAACTCCTTCCTCAGAAAGGAGTCCGTTTTTTGTAGACACTTGGCTAGTTGGTGCACCCACAAATGTGTGATTGTGGTACATGATATTCAAGTGTAGCTGAGTCTGCTTTGCAATGGCAAAATAAAACTCGCCTGCGCTATTCGTAGTGGTATTCAGAATATAACCTGGTACCTCCTTGCATCGATGGCATGCACTGTTGCATTTGCGAGGCCACACTTATCTGACTTGTTGGGATCCGGGACTGAGAAAATGACCTTGCTTGAAATCTTTACAGCGGTCTTGTCGACAAAGAAGATTTCTTGCGGAGCCTTATTCAGGTGCTTCACTAAAAGGTGGCTTATCAATGGAAGTGCCTCCTGTTGTGACTCATCACAGGGGTTCCCAGGAAATGGAGGTGACTTGCAGAGCACAAAGTCATGTTCATCGCCAATGGAATCGAAGGGCACCATTTTAGTGATCTTGAGTTCCACAATTGTGGTGCCAGGATCGAGATCATCGATGAGAATAGTCTCAGAGAACGTTCCGTCCTTGTCTGTGGTTCCATTGAATGTTTCCCCCCTTATCATGAAGGTTACAACAACACCCTCAACTCCCACTGTGTTGAACAAATCTTTCACAAGGAAATTCACCCGCGTTTGGAACTTGATTTTGTAGGTCGTGCATGCTTTGGGATTCGACCTGTCCTCCCCCGTTTCAAGATCATTCCACTTGCCAGACGTTAGCTTTAGAGTGCTGTCTTTCCATATTCCCGTGATGCATACGTCCATTATGGTACCAACAGCTGCGCCGTCGTTCAGCAGAAAAATGGGCATATGGGAACTTCCAGATTCGTCGTCGTTTTCCTGGCAATCTGGTAGAGCTCCGCTGGCTGTTCCGACATCGTTATTGCCAATGCTGAGGCGGTGTTCCTTGATGTCAGTAGATATCGGTCGGAACAAAGTAACAATGCCAAATTCCCCATCGGTTTGAGATTCTTGATTAACCGTAACATTTTCGGCCACATATCTGGAGAAGTTAAAATCTTCTGGTAAGGAGATGTAGGTTTGGGAAAGCTCCTGGCCGAGGGTCGACGAACTGGATGGAGAGAATATTCACAGGCAATACAAAAAAACGGTTGAGTTAATATTCACATACGGTAGCTGAAAGTGTTTTTGTTGTGTTCGACAAGATGTTTCTGAACGTACCGACAGACATTGTGTTCGCAATTAATCCCAGCGTTGTTCAACCTGCATTCGGTGCAGGTTCCATCACCTTCCAAGCTCCAGCATTCGTCATTATCACATGTACCCTGGTTGCGCACGCAGGTCACCTCTCCTTCACAGCGCCACCCGAATTGATCGATGGGACACTCGGTCAGAATATTACTCTCCTTAGTTCCCTCGTTGGGGCAGTAGGTATTTCCTTGACCACAAGGGATAGGGGGGTTGTTTCCGCCTTCGCACCAATGATGAGCGGGGCATATAGTGCATGTACTACACCTGCCGGATTGGCAGCAAGAACCGCAGTGAGCCTCGGTTGTACCGCACCACTGCAACGGAAGGAATGAATCCACACAAGAAAACAATGAGCACGTAAATTTCGAAAAAACGTGAGAGACAAGAAGACACTATCAAAAAAAGGTCCGCGCCAATTTTGCACAAAGTCAATCGAACTGATTGCGTCTGCAGACGCTATCGCGTATCGTAAGGAAGATAACTCACCCCATGCTCAGAGCAGCATATACCGTTCCCACACCCTCCTTTATTCGGACCGCATTGTTGGGTGGCAGTCTGACACAGTGCCCTTGGTGTCCTTACGAGTGAAAAATCAGCATCAACGCTGCCAACAGGTGCGTCCTTAGGAAGAGAAGATGGTGACGGGGGATGGGGTGGTAAGGAGTGATGAAGGGGGCAACAAGAAAGAAAGAACAACAAAGAACGAACAACGAACACGTGTGTACGTTATCGTTGAATTCGATGTTTCCGTACCTGTATGCTTTTGGAGCACGAAAGTGCCGGTAAGACAGTGGCAAAGCCAATGAGGGAAGTGCTGAGTTTCATCTTTCAAAAATTTGAGATTGTAGTTGTTGCTGTTTGGACTTGTTTGATCGAATTGATAGTTTGAATTTATGAGAGACCTTTGAATGACATTGAAATTGTACTTTTTATTCTCGAACCGCGAAAAAAGTGCTCTCACTAGAGAGAACCTTCCCTCTTTTCTATTATTTACCCCTCTACTGTATGTAGAGAACTAAGTATCACATACATCTACATCTAACCCTACTTGTACTTGTACACTACCAGGATGCACACTCTCTACATCTGCATCTACCATGATCTACGTACGATTTTTAACCAAGTACTGCATTAACAAATTAAAACAGGGTCCTATTAATTAGAACTCATTTATTTTCTGTATCTTACATACAGGTACAAGTACTTGTTACTTTAACTGGTTAAAATAAGATCCAACATTAAAAGTGTTAGGGTTACATAAGTACAATAGGGATTGTGAGCTGTACTCATTCCCACTTTGGGCCGCATCAAACAACTTCAAGAGACGATCGACTCATCGATGCCAGTACTGGCTCAACAGCGGTACTGAAGACACTTCCTACTTATACTGGCACCATGATTGTACCTATTTGAGGATAGATTTGAGGTGCTACAATAATGGTAACAGTACAGTAGATAGAAAATATCTACTAATTCGACGTGTTATGTACCACGCCTCTGTTCTTCAAAGTTCAGTAACAGGTACTTATGCAAACTATCTACATAATATTATTCATCTACAGTTATCTACAGTATGTACTTGTAAGATTTTTAGCCAACTGCTGTATTACCAAATTAGATCTCATTTATTTTCTATATCTTACATACAGTGCCTGGTACTCTAAATGGTTAAAATAAAATCGAAGATTACACGTGTTATTATTTGCGAGTGAACACAAGGTACGTAGTACAGTGCGTGCCAAAACTTTCTGATTTACTCTTACTCAGGTACTGTACTTAAACTGTTTGTACAATCGCTAGATACAGTAGGGATTGTGTACTCATGAGAATCAGTACTTGTAGTAATAGTAACGGTACCTGGTAGTACAGTCTACTCGCTCTAAGATTTGGAGGGGGGGGGAAGGCGAAAAGGGAAATCTTAGAGCGAGGGAAATCTTAGAGGTTTACCAAAATCCAC
>JALLOR010000308.1:0-10941 GCA_036939395.1 Porosira glacialis
TACCATCCTTATCCTTCAGTTAATTTTAGGGATATTCCTGATGAAACAACCAAAAAAAAAAAATGAATGCATTTAAAGTCGTTACCACTATATAGTACTATAGAATAGTCTCCGCCCATATGGACACGTGGGCGCATAGCGCCATCATTGTGGGTATCAGACTCTTTTAAAAAATGATCAGAAAAATATGGCTCTTCTTGTGAATAGTATCATTCACAAAATAGAGAGGCATCGTGATCATGTAATATGTGCATATTCCAACACAGTCAATGTGTTGTTGGCCTCCCTAGTAATATGATGTGCATTCACATGTTATTAGCTTTAGTAAATTTTTCAATATGCAAGTGCATATTTATACTGCTTTTTTTCTTTGATTGTGGAAAGAGACAATGAGGGACAAGGTGGTCTATATCAGTCATATGAAACAAACTTCCTGATATGGAAACAAAATTTCCTGTAAATCAAAGTAGGGTTCATTAACAAAAAAACTGGTCGGAAAACATAACAAAAAGGAATACATTATATGATTTAAATCATAACTTCTGTTCATTTTTGAAGAAAAAAATCAGAAACAAGAATCAGGAAAGATGAGCCTAGTTTTACTTCGCACCATATAACATCTACATGTGTATGTAGCATACTAGTATTAGGGATAATAAAGTAGTGATTATGTGAGTATTACAGGTATTCCTATTATCTAACACAAACCCTCTCCAGAAGTTGGATCAATCATATATTGTGAACTTTGAACCACAAATTAACAAGTCCGACCATTTATGTTCCTTCCTCACATGGTATCGATCACCCTGTTTAGTCTAATTCCCCCATGCTCAGAGTGATCCCACTTTGAACTTAATCCCTTTACGGCTGGACTTCACTCAACCGGCGTACCGGACGTGTCTGAAGTTATTTGTTAATATATTCCGACTATTTCACCAACAGTGCTACGATATCACCATATACATCCGCTGATTCAATCTTTTATCCTTCTGGTCCTTCTGTGAATTCACCACTTCTGGTGCATTCTTCCATTTGCAATATATCAATCACAACATCTCAGTCCACCCTTAGCAGCCACACCATCAAGTTCACCCACTAGTACCATTTTTTTTAAATATGCACAGCTATAAGTGTGTTGAGCCTTGTCATTTCGAAATTCATTGTGTGACTGTGTTTGTCCTTTTGGGATGTTATGTTTCTGTTGTTTTGGATGACCCTTTTGTGGTGATGGGTTTTTCTATTTGTTATGTTATATATCTTAATTTGGGGATCATGTTTCTCATAATATTGTTACTCTCTCCAGTTTTGATTTGTTTGGCCTCACTCTAATGAGTTCGGATGCCACCTTGTACTTTGACATGTCCATTATTGTTGGTCACATGTGTGTTGCAGACTTATCTATTAGGTATGATCACTAGTCTCCTTTTTTTCTGATTTGAGTGATTGTTGTCAACTCTTATACATAGCCTCACCTAATAGGTTTTATCACTCCCTTCCAGTGTATGGGGGGTGTAGGTGTATGAATAATGATACGAGTACCCACTATTCCATCTACCCTATCTAACACACTTAGACTGCAGATGCTTGGAAATATCGCAGTACTTACTACTGCATTGGTATTTAATCATTCAGGGTATACTACTGTATTATGAACTGACTAGAGTAGGTGTCACCAGTAGATTCATGTACCATTTTTGAGTGAAATTTGTCATTGGTTAAAAAGTGCCAACTACAGCTGTATTCATCCTGGTGTGATTTACATGGAAATTGTAAATTTTTGATACATACTGTAAGCCCGCTGGAAGTCTGCTACCAAGAGACTCCCCTGAATAGTTTGTAGTACTACTAGTATATTATTACGTAGCCAGGTACATAGGATCTTTTATCCATTTTCGCCAAGAAATTAAAAATAAACGCAAGCGAAATAATGCAACAGCAAAGGATGACGGCACCAAAAGTTGAAAGGAGCGGAAGATGAAATACCGGGAATCGACTTCTAAATTATTCTCGGGTTTTACCCACCATTTAAACAAGTGACGTAGGAATAAATACCAGGTAGACTAGAATCCGAAATGATTCATCATCAGTAAGTTCAATGTGCTGACTCACAATTTGACTCACGCACCGCCAGCCACGACTTCTTGCATCATCATCAGAACGAGGGTCCAAAGTGCCCTCGCTGGTTCGTTGTTAGGTCGGAAATTTGGAGACAAATGGAGGAACACCTCTTGTTTTAGCTCTTTTTCATTCCTTTTTGTCGTGTTTTTCTGAAAATTCTGTGCAAAGTCTACATGGAGTTGAAGTGGAGACGAACACATCGATGATCGACAGCTGACCACATTTTGGCTACATACATTATCATATCAAGCAAGTTTGTCACACAGCAACGCTAGCTCAGCATCGCTGTCGACGCTTCGCAAGCAGGAAGGAGGAGACGACGACAGCGACGAGCACTACTTGTGTACTCATACAAGAAGTGCTTACGTATCTACCGACGTCATCATTAAGGCTCAGATCAGAAGATCTATCTTGATTTGAAAATCGAAAGGTTCATAATTAAACGACACCATCGAGTTCCACCAATACAATCATTCCATTCTTGCAAATACTCTACAACGGCACCTTCCTCCTTCCTTACTGTACATATCACAGCCCGAAGTCCGAAATAGATAACGAAACCATGGTCCGATACACCTGCGCCACGTTGGCCCTGCTCCTGGCGATGGTGCCGTCGAGCGAAGGCTCATCACTGTCCTCCATCCCCGCCTTCGTCGGAAGCAACCACAATGGTCGCACCTTACAAACCCACAGCCGTAGATACTCCGCAGTCCCCTACGACGATAGATTGCCCTCCGGATCGTCGTCGTCCGACCCCCTAGCGGCGATGCAAGGGGCTCAATCACAAGAACAGGGAATTGAGTTCTCCAATCCCGTGGCGAGTTTGCTAGAGGGCGGTGACGATGACGACGCCGAGGTGGACGCCCTGCTAGCGAAGAAGGAGGCACGTCGGGCGGCTAGGCAACGCTCTCAAAAATCGCGCGTGTCTCCCGTGTACAGGGTGACGCTGCCCATCGTCGCTTCGGTGCCGACTGCTGCCGCCAAAGAAGGCAAGGCCTCGGCTCCGGGGGGAGTCAGCGAGAGCGAACGGTTGGCATCGCTCGTGGCTAAGGGGCAAGAAATTGCGGTGGCGAGTACTCTGGGATTGTCCCTGCGGCAGGTATACAGCGGCCGGCAGCTATCCGAGCTGGCGCTGGACGTTGACACGCTGAGGTTTCAATCATTTCGGGACGAGTTACAGGGGCGGACGACAGAATCTTTGGAAATTGCTGTTGCTGCCGATGTTGCGGCAACGAACGGTGTTGTGAATGGGGGTGCGTCTAGTGATGACGTCGACATATCTTCCTCCTCGTCTTCGTCGGGCGTGGGCTCGGTGCAGCTTCTGCAGAATGAAGCACTCGCACTGTTTGGCGAAACATTCGATGGAGTGGTAGTATCGTCTGTGGCGCGGGGGGGGTTGGCCTGGAACGCCGGTGTCCGGGCAGGGGACTCTCTTGTTGCCACTTCTGCCACAATCGGAAATGTAAGTGAAAATTCGTCATCAATCCAGCCATCATTGAAGTTGATTTGAGATATTTTTCTGAGGTTTACACTTCGGACTTGTATCAGATATCTATATCTAAGATTTATCTTTCTTTCGGAGAGTTTTATCTAAGATTCGTCACCTCACCGGCATTTATTTGTCTTATCTCTTTCACGCGTGCAGAAACTCTGGCCAAAAAGCACTCTCGACGGAGTCCGTTCCTCAATATCGTCGCGAAAGGTCATGTCTAAGAGCATGGATTTTGAGTTCCGCCGACTAGAGGGAATCGATGAAAATGATGAGAGTGAAGCTGTGGACGCCTTTGAGCTCTCACTCACTCGTCCAATCGGGATCAATGTAGAAGGTATGTATTCAGTGCACACACTCACGTTTCATGATTGCAAGCGAAAGATTCGCTGTTGGTTATTTTCCTCTCTTTCACGACTAATGCCTCTATACTGTACACAATGTAATACAGACACCGATGATGGTTACGTCACGATTACAGGAATGTCAGCCAATGCCCCACCTACCGTTTTGGACAATCTTCGCGTAGGTGACCGGATCACAGCGGTCCAGTCCGCCTTCGGAGGAAACATGTGGCCGGTGTCCAACGCCGACGGTCTCACCTCGGCCGTGATCAGTCGCTTGCCTAAATTTCCCGTCCGCATATCCTTTGAACGCGTCGTCGAAGCCGTAGCTACTCCTACCATCGACGAATTGGGGGAAACAACCGAAGCTATGCCCAAAGTGGGCCAAGCTGGCGGCGCAGTGAGCGGATTCCGCACGGAGATGGAACCCACCGTAGCCTCCTCCGCTGCCGCCACCACGGCCGCGCCCCGCCGGGCCACGACGCTTGCCACCACCAGCCCCGCGCACAAACTCCTCCTTTCCCGCTCCCGCGATCTCCTCCGCACCTACATCGCCCGCAACAACGCCACCAAGGAGCGAGCCATCCCCGCCAAGGTGGCGGACCGGGTCCTGGAGGCGGTTATGGAATCTTCGGCCACGCTGGATGGCAAGACGCTGGCGCTGGTCATGAACGCGTACAACGCGTGCGACAAACCCGATGAGGCGATTCGGACGTTTGAGGCCGCGTTTGGATTGGCAGGGGACGGATCGGAGACAGAGCCCCGGGATATCTTTGACGGACGGTTGACTGCTGACGCGTCGGCGTTGAGCGCGTACACCGCCTCGGCGTTGTTGAGGGCACACGCTGCGAAGGGTGATCACGTTGCTGCCCGACAGGTCCTTTCCGCGATGGATTGCGGACAGGGTCCATACGATGATGAGTGCTTAATTACTAATGCCATGTCTTGGGAGGGTAAGGGTGATCCGTTTGGGCTCGTCCCGGACGCGAGGTGCTTCAACATCGCGCTGAATGCGGCGGCGAGGAGTGGGACTAAGGAGGGGATTGCCGCGGCTATGGAAATATTTGATAGTATGCCGGATCCGACATCGGTGGGGAAGAAGGAACTGAGTCGGGGAAGTGGTCCTCCGGAGAAGGACTTGGTGACGTACAACACCCTGATTGCCGCCTTCGCGTCTTCGGGGATGATTGAAGACGCCGATGTTGTTTTCAAAAGTATGAAGAAGGCTGGTGTCCGTCCTGATAAGTTTACCTTCACCACTCTCATCAAGGCATCTATTAAGGGCGGTGACAGCGTACATGCAATGGAAATCCTTGACGACATGATATGGATCGGTATCAAGCCTGACATTGTGACATACAACACAATGATTGAATCTTTGTGCAACACCAACCAATTGTACGAGGCGAAGGATCTTGTAATCGAGATGGAAAACACTCGTGTCTCCCCCGATTCAATGACTTACGGGCTCCTCATGAAAGGCCTTCTGAAGGCGGATAAACCAGGTCCGTGTTTGACTCTGTTCGAGACGGCATGCGCAGATGATCGTACCACCGTCCTGACCGAGAACGTGCAGCTGTACACTACCGCCATCACTGCCGCGTCGGCTATTGGAGACCACGAGCGGGCGCTCGAACTTGTAACTCGTATGAATCGCGCAGGCGTGAAACCGAATCAGAAGACATTGACGGCCCTGATGGGGGCGTGCATCTCTGGAGGTGAATACGAATCCGCCGCGGACGTGTTTTCGAAGATCAAAAACCCGGATAATTATGCAATCTCCGTCGGCCTTCGCGCGCTGTGCGGAGTTGGGAGCTTCGATGAAGCGATGAGCCTTCTTTTGGAGCAGCGGAGTGGCCAAATGAAATTATCTGGAAAAGAAGTTATGATCGGATATAACAATTTGATTTCGTCTGTGTTGATGGCTGGTGAATTTTCTCTTGCTCGTCAAGCCATGGTGAGTACGAAAATGCATGCCTTTTTACTCAAAACGTTTTTTTTGGCAACATTAACTTACCAATTACCTCAAACCTGTGCATTAAAACTCTTATTGGGCAAAGACTGATCTTCTTCAAGGAGGATACATACCTTCCAAGCAAACCTTTGCCGCAATAACCGAAGGTCTCAATCTGCAACGAAAGTCAGAGCCACTCTTGCTTGAAGAAAAGTTTGACTACTTTTTGTTTTTGCTAGATATTTTGGAGAAGCGGAAATTGACTGTTGATGCAGTTTTCTACTCATCGATTCTTGAATTAGGATCACAAACGGGAGGTCTCCGAAAGCGAATTTCCGCTTTCATTGCAGAATCTAGACGGAGTGGTTTCCAACAAGAGATGGATGCCCCCGGACTGACAAAGTCCAGCGAGTCACCGTTGAGCTTGATAACATGGGAGGACTTATTGGCCAATTACTCTGACTACAAACAGAGAATAGGGTCAGATGTGCGTCTCCCAACCGTAAGAATTTCATCAAGAGAATTCAGTCGTGTTTTGGCAGCGGAGCAAGCGTTATCATATGGAAGGAGGTAGTGTTTTCTGATGAGTCTCTAATAATAGCGACCCAATCGACTCAATAAAAAAATAGGGTCTTAAGATTATGTACATTTACCAGCTACTAAGGTGCCTCTTTCGCTTGAGCAATGACTGCTGAAACATCTTCTTCTGCAATCTTAACACTCTTTTTTATGGTGCGAATAAGACTTTTCTTTGATCCAAACTCAAAGTCATCCAAAAGAACCGCCTTTATACATTCAGTAGATTAAAAGTGAAAACGCAGGGTGAATGAATGCAGCTAAAACCGGAATAACGTGACTATCATCAATCAAATACGAATAATTCTCACCTTCTTGCGATCTCCTGGTACAGAGTCAGCGATGAGGGAGAATTTAGTTCGCAACTGTCTAACTTCCTCTTCCTTCTTCCTGACGATACGTTCGGTCTGAGATCGGGTCCAGTCAAGTTTCGACCGCAACTCCATATACTTTTCGTCCATCAAACGCAACTGATCCTCGAGGAGTCTCCCGCTATCCCTCATTTCAGCTATAGCTCTATCCTTTCTTTCGTTTTTCTTAGTCATCGCTTCGTTCCGCGTCCTCATTACATCCATATCGCGCTGCAGACGAGACTGTTCTGCTAGAGAACGAGCTTTTGATATTGCCTCATGTTTCAGGTGAACCATCAACTTTTCAATGTGATCCGCCAGCGCTTCCACCTTTTGGCTTTCAATGGACAGATCTTTTTTCAACTTCGACTTCCGATCTCGTTCGTTGCGCAGTCGCTCCATCATCTGCGAAACTCTGATCCGCAGACTTTCGACTCCTTCAACATTTTTAGCAGTCGTCTTTAATTCATCTTTCAAGGACATGCATTTTGCCTCTAACACCTCGTTTTGTTTAGATTCTGACCCCAATTTATGTTCCAACTTTTGAATAACACCAACGGAACCGCCGGCTCTCTCAATATTTTCGTTTTCGTTCTGCCGACAACGATGTTTTACTGCCGAGCTTTCCGTCGAACAGTTGCCAGTTTCTTGCAGTCTTATTCGCAGTAGATCATCAAGGCTAACATGAACGTAGTTTCTGGAATCCGATATGCCACCATTTATCCCTTGCAGTAAAGCACATCGGAATGCTTCGGATTCTTGTTTCAAAGTGGCAAGTTCGTCTTTGTTTTTTTCTACTTCAAGCGCTAGGGAAACATTTTTCTCTCCTTCGGTTGCTAGTTTTTTTATGGCCTCATATATCTGCTTCCGCAATACGCAGGCAAATTCCTTACCACCTGCTTCACACCCTACCTCTTCTTCATTCAAATACGGACCTCTGGAACTTGGTAAACATATCTCACTCTGGAGTGACCCGGTCTGCTTTTCGGCATGATCTAAAATTCGGGACCCACTAAATAGCTCGTCTTCTTGGTCATTTTCACAATCTGATTTTTTCTCCCTGCTGCGGTGGCTGTTGTTTTCTTCGCGATATCTGTTTTCTCCATGATCAATTTCTTTAGTGTCGGGGTCGATATATGCATCATTCTTCAGAGACGCATCCAAAAGTTTTGCTTCTGGCTGATATGAGGCGAAAGGTGAATAATGATTTTTGAACGAAAACTTCTTTTACGGAAAGCGACTCGCTGAATCTCACTCACCGCATTATCATCTCTCGATTCCTCGTCATCATCTTCATAATCGTCAGCAAAATCATCATCGTATTCATCATCTGTATCTCCCATTCTCACAATCTTGTTTCTCGCACGGCGGCACGGAAAACCATAAGTTCAAGTGAAAGTTCAAAGTGAACGGAAAAGAAATCTATTGTCAAAGTTTTCGAAAAAAAAACGCGGGATTTTCGGGTTTTTCTAAAATAAAAAACCTATGATGGAACTAGTACTTGTACCAGGGTCTACACACGTATTTTAAAGCATAGTCCTACAGTAATTATGGATTGTAAATTGCTACTTCCTACGCGAGACGTACTAGGGGGCACGTAGGCTGTACCGTATGTTGATGCTCGCAAACAAGATGCTAGATAGAGCACTGATGGGGAACTACGGTAGGTTCCTACTTACTAGTACTGAATACTCTCCACGTAGAGTGCGTGCTGGTACTGGATGGTATTTCTGTAATTTCATCTACAGTAGCTCTGATCATGCAACGGTCCTTTTCATGCTCTGATCGAAGGACAGACGGATCGATCGGATGTAGCCGTAGCGATGAGGCGCGCGAGCCGAGCACACGCCAAGATCAATGACCAATCAACTTACTATTAGTTCCTATGTTGATCAGCGAGCGATTTCTTCGTACAACTTGATATTACTTAGCGTATCTATTGTCTTCCAACGATACTGCCCGGACGACCGCCCTGATAAGAGGGCCTTTCTCTTGTACCGCTCCTCCGACTCGCATCCTATTTTAACGACGGACACCAAAGACAACCACCATGGCGAGCTTCATCACAAAGGCACTCAACCCCGCCTTCTACAGGCAGAAGCTGGGATCCATGTCCCACAGTACGGCAGAGTACTACAAGCCGCTTTTCCGGTCGGGAAGGTTAGTTCAATATGGGCTGGCGAGATCAGCCACTACTGCCGTCGTCCAATCGCTTTCCACATGTTCCCACACACCACTCCAAACTCTTTTCGTCATTGCAGACGTTTGGCTGAGCGAAATGATACTAGTCTAGGGCCTTTGTTCCACATAATATTATTGTGTATGGAGAGAGACCTTGCGGAAATGTGATTTTATTTGGGGATTTGCTGCTCTTTAGGGTTCTTGCGGAAACTACTGTTCGTGGGAATCCTGAAATGTTCTAAGAGAACCCTTGATATGCCCGTGATATGCNGCTCTAACAACAACATTTGAATTTCCATCTTCTTAACTTTGTCTAATCTAATTTACAACGAAGCGTCAAGCCGCTGTGGCACCTCATGGTTGCGACGTCAATTATCATGTACTCGCAGTCCTACATCTTCAACAAGGGTACGTGCTTCTCTCTACAGCACGATTTTAAAAGAAAATCAAACTTGTGTTATCGTTGTCTAGCTTCTCTTATCTTACCCGTTTCTGGAACCGATGGCTATTTTATTTTTCTATTCGTGTGCACGCAGGCATTGGTGTTCAGGCTGCCAGGAAGGAGCAGAAGTTGGCGCTCGAGGAATACCATGAGAAGCATGGACATTCTGGACACCATTAAATCTGTCTGCTCTTGAGAAAATGGGCACGGTTAGAACATGCGGTTCAGTGTCTTGGGGACGTGGTTGTTATTGGATCAATGACATGAGATAGTGTAGGATGAGGGTTGATATGCGAATATTATTGCCGTGGGGGCTTGTGGTGTACTGTGTGGATAAGAAGGGTTTTCTTAAAGAAGGGCAACGAAGATGAAATTCAAAAAGGAATACAAATTCTTATTTTGTTGGTATTGAAACAATAACGAGTATCAATTATCTAATCTTACGACGCTGGAATCAACTGCTTGGCATTTTTGTAGGGCCGCATGCGTAGCCGATAGTGAAAACAAGCCAATTTGTAATATAAATTCCACTGCAATTCTTTTCCTCTCTCTAGAGGGCATTCCCTGATTTCACACTAAACACAATGCTTGCGAGTTATATCATTTCAAATGAGTCAATTTGTTCGCAGCATGGTAGAACCGATGGGATGAGGATTCGTTTGTAACAATTAGTAATCACGGAGCTCTGCTTTATGAACGCTTCCGTTGTGTGCGAAAACTTATAATGGGTTTAATGAAATATCTAGTCATAAAAATTGGTGCGTAATTGCGTCGAAAGTCGAAAGGCTCGATAATTGAGTGGGACTTTTCTCTAATTAACCATGCTCATCGACGAGCAAATACCTGCTGGCCTTCACCTGACCAGCGAGGCACCCTTTCGCGAAGTATTTGACCGTCAATTTCTTTTTCTTCGGCAAGCACGCAAGTAACTTCAAAATGATAGCGCAGAAGAAACGGGGATCGAGAAGTTGAGGGAGCGATTTTCACATTTTTCATCGATACCAACAGTGCAGTGTCAACGTGAAATGGTGGTAGACTACTAAGGTAATCCAATGCGACGACTTTTCGTAGTATTAGTCTGTTTGTCATAAAGCCGTACACACAAATCATCAGTATGGTGTATGCAATGTTTTGAGCACTTCTTGTTGGCAAAAAATCTGGAATATATCTGAAGCATCAATCTAGTACATTATGTGTTGATACACAATACACAGACGGGTTTTAATTTTTTTGTGAAACCTAAACTTTATTCAACTCAAAATCGGTTTGACGATAGGTATAAATATCTTTAGCGAAGTTGCAATTGAAATTAATCATTAATACAGTTGCACTCAGTACACAGTACTACAGAGATGATGGAACCTTTAAGACGAAAATATTTATCAGAAATAAGCATAGCAATAACGAAGCGAATATAACACAAAGAACTTTCATTAGCGGAAAAGGAACCAATAATGTTATTTATTAGTAGTAGTACTATAGAAACG
>JALLOR010000309.1:0-10905 GCA_036939395.1 Porosira glacialis
TATCAAATATTAAAAACTGACATATATATGCTACCATATGCAAGAGTGCATATTTGACAAGTCTGTTCAGATGTCAAAACATACAACCATAGTAACTTACTCATTTATCATATTTTTTTTAATTTCAGGGTTTATTCAATAGTTCTGCTAATTATAACCCACCTAAAGTGTTCCGAATGAAAAAATAAGTTATAAATGACATAGTTATGATAAAAAATATGTGTATGTGTACGTATTATATCCCAAGTCTTACTTCTTTCCTACAGATAGAATTTAATTTTAATGTGTTTAAATAGTAAATGTTTATCTGGATGAAATGGAATTATATCACCCTTTATATTTTATCTAAACTTGTTTAACTTTAAGAAAATAGCCAGTATGTGAATAATCGGTGTAGGTGAATATTCAGTTGGTTACTAAGCTGTAGGTGACTATTCAGTTGGTGACTACAGTATCCAATAGGAGATTAATATTAGGTTACTAACTAGTAGGTTACTAACCAGTAGGTAACTAATTGTTAGTTGACTACATACTACTGGTTATAGTAAGAATTTGGGTCCACTGCTATTTATGATATCTGAAAATATAAATAAAATAACTAGCCGTATCCTGCTTGCTATCACATTAGACAAGTACATGAGTTTATACGAGAAATCCCATATTCAAAACTCTGCTCAACACTCTCTTTTGACGAGACACTTTTGTAGATGAAAACATAGCATAACATATACTGTAGATTAACAACCCTGATTAAATTTATTGTATTTCAAGTGATTCTTCCCATTTATTCAAATGGGTTATTGTTTTATTGAGGACATAATATGTCCACTTGACTTACCAAAAACCCATACTCATTCTTTTATACAATATCTTATTCATTTTGTTGCCAGGTAGATGTGTAGCAAAAAAACACATTACACAGAAAAGAGAGCACTGAACACATATCACAGAACACAGAACACAAAACACAGGTAAATGATTATAGAACACAGAACACATAACACTGAACACAGAACACATAACACAGAACACATAAAAACCAAAACAGAACACAAAATACATACGTAGAACACAGAACACAGAATAAATATAAATAACACAGATTGTATATCACAAAGCACTGATGTTGGAGCATAGATCAAAAAACAGAGATAACAGAGTAAATATCAAAACACAAACAAGACGGAGGAACAGTTACATAAGAGAGCAGATATTATATATAGATAAGTTCATGTAGTGAAGATCGCAGGAAGATTGGAACAGTGCACAGGGGAAATAGTTCATGTCACTTTGCATAAATGTCCAATCACAGTATATTAATATCAATCGTCAAATATGAGACATTTTTATAATGATCACATTCAAATTTTATGTGTTTATGATTCCATGTGAATGAGTGCATATAAAACAACTATGTCAATGTGTCCTCATATTAAGCTTATGGTAACTAACTCAATAATCTCATTGTCTTTAGATTTAAAGGATATATTCCCTAATACTGATAATTTTCACTAATATAAAGTGTTCCTAATTAAAATAATATCAAAAATAACATAAGTATACTAACAATATGTGTATGTTTAATAGATTATTACCCAAGTTCAGCTTCATGTCGAAGGGTCTTTATGTGTCTACATAAAATGTCAGCTGCTATAACTCATTGAATACATCATAATCCATAATATATATTGAATATGTACTTTATTTCAAGTGGTGGGCTGGAAGCTACTTGACATCAATATTGATCAACTGTGTATAACAAAAATGTCATCTGTATGTATTCCGTTATATAGCCTTTATTCACACCCCAAAATAAGTACTCACAATGTTAAACATACTTTTCCTTCAATAAATGTGAGGTGAAGGTCACATTTTATGCATGAAATACATTTGAATCCAAACTGTATCATTAAAACGCCTCTTTATCTAATTATTGTTGCACATGAATGCATTCATAACATTCCCACTTTCACTATATACTATCTAGTGTACCCACAGTGAATGGAACGGTATTAGAATATTCAGGGGGGATCTTCATGTTGAGCTTGACTATAGTTTAATTTTGTGAAATAACTTGTATGGTGTTATTTATATGTTTGAAAAATTTACGCTAGCAAAGTGTAGGCACAATTTACAAATGAAGATACAATAGTAATCTCTTAAAGATGAGACATAGGATTATCAAAAATAATACACACATGATATCCCCTGACTAATATTATGCCCAATATCCCAATATGCCATGGGTAGAGAGAAATTTGTATTTGTTTTTTTTTAATATCAAATATGAACCTACAATTCATTAGACGTGAACTTGGAAGCTGTAATGGAAGGATCAGAGGTAGGGCCAATATTGATTATAATTCCTTTCCAACATTAGTGCTTTTGAGGAAGGATATGGACACATCATTGTACATTGGTCTTAAAATTTCACCTGAATTATTTTATACTCTCAAAATAATGAAAAGTTTCTTAGAAACAAATTTTTATTAACAGATAACTAATGACCGATTAGGCTTTATCGACATGGAAGAGGTTATGATTTTCATACTACAAAGATATGAATTTGGGTAACATATGGGTGAAAGTGATGACATATCTTGAGAGGTACCCGTAAACAGTACACAAGGTGCTGGATTTGGACATGGATTCACCCAAAAAAATTGTACAGGACCCTGGTTGCCATTCTTATCAATGATTGGAATACGACAACAGGGACAGACCATGATGGGGCAGTACTCAAGAGGTCTTATACATACAAGGACATTGTGGAGAAATGCACTCTTACCGGACTACTGTAGGCTAGGCCTTATATATAGGCTCTGAATATCTGTAACTGTATATATTGCATAGACTATGTAGACGATAGTGGTACCCCTGTGCAACTATCTGGTATAAGCTCTATTTTGGAAATGGCTTTTAGGCAAATCATGTATGAAAAACCCATGTTTATAATTGGACACAGTTACTATGCATTTTGGAATAATATGTTATGTATCGCTATAGGATATGATCATTTCATGTCATCGTATTTCAAGTAAGTTGTGAAGAATGATGCAATATATTTCAATTTTTTTAATGATAAATATACCAGGCATACACAAGGTGGATAAGTATAGGTTCATAAAGCCATGTATGTTCAGGAATTGTTATGGACTTTGTAACTTTGTATCCTAGTATAATGCACTGTTGTGGTATATGTCCTGAATCAATAGATCATGTCACCATATCCCATTTTCTCGACCTAAAATATTTATGTTGGCGTATGGATTTACGAAAAAAGAATGTGCCAGTAATACAGGATCCACAAAATATGATCATGTTATAATATCAAGATCTGAACATAACATGCCTATTTCATATCAAAGGAACTCTATCATTCACAACATAAAGCAGCGTCCTTCTAATATGAATAAGGTGGGATATAATGACTCAACACTACCTCTGGACTTCACTTTTAGCATCATCTGCATTATAGCTGATCAAAGTTTAGATACTGCAGTAATATTAGGATTTACCAACCATACCATTTCGTGGTTCATATAGTCATGAAGGCATATCAGATGAGTTCTATGTATGCCATGCACTTTGGCTGTGGTTAGATGTAAGGATTCAATGAATATCCTTTCTGCTACCAACTTTGATCTGTGTAATATTGATGTCACACAGATTTTTGATGGTGACTTTGAACAAGATGCTGATGCTTTCAATATAGCTGTTCCACCAAAATCCATTACATCATCATGAACACTGTTCATGTCTATGTGTGATCTTACAATATTAATCCACTTATTACGGACTGGTGTGATCTTAATAAGTTATCTAGTATCAGACCAGTACATGGTATTACATCCTGCCTCATAATCAGCATGCATATTATCATCAGGAACTGATATGGATACAAAAGAACTACACCACCATACACTATAACGGGATGTGTCTTCATATGGTCATTCTATGCTCTTAGGTGCCAATACTCATATGCATCCAAACATAGCTTTTACCCATTACAACCCAGAAATCTATAGTTGTAATGATTAACAACTAATAATTTTCAAATATTAACAAAGCAAAAACACCCTTAAACTAAAATAATAATTACATAATCAGCACAAAATAGTCACAAGAAATAAATACATAGTAACCACACATACACACACACATACACACTCACATATACACTCACACATACTCACACATAATCACTTACACTAAGCACCACTAAACACACACACTAAGCACACTAAGCACACTAAGCAAACTAAAACACACTAAGCACACTAAGCACACTAAGAACACTAAGCACACTAAGCACACTAAGCGCATTAAGCACGCTAACAACACTAATCACTAAGCACCAAGCACTAAAAACTAAGCACTAAGCACTAAGCACACTAACCACACACACACATAAATAAATACATAAGCACACACACACTAATTACACCCACTAAGCATACACACAGATAAAACACAAAAATACTAAAAAGTAAACGTACTAAACACATCTACTAAGGACATATAATTAAATCAATAAAATCACTAAGCAAACTAAACACACTATTCACACTCAGGACCTCTAATTAAGCAATTAAATTAAGCATTTATAAACATGTCTATAAATATACCAAAAGACACATGTCAATTTATTAACAACAATCTACTTTAAGGACTTTATAGATTGAATGTAGTCTATCAAAACTCTATTCATAAATTAGGATTTATTTCATTCTATTGACTTTAAAGGCTTGTCTGCACATAGATCTTTATTAGTGAAAAAAAATCTCAGTCTGTCTGGTAACACGTATGCATTACATTCTACACATATGTATGGGACAGAAAGTGATAGGCTAATTGATTCCTACCAATTTAAGGAAACCTGTATCATTTAGTGAAATATACGAGTTAAAATATGTTCATTAATTACTAAATCATAGAAGGCCGTGTACTTCATAAACTAGTACAGTTAGTAAATGTTGATGAAACAATTGACATTAAGAGTATATCAGTTACTATGGTTTCCATAAGATAAAAATGAATATGCTACCACTCTCTAGTAACCAAGAAATCATTCCATTCGAAATAATACTATTTTGCAAAACATCAAAGATAAAGTAGAGTTCTCTACTTGTACATACAAATAAAATACCAACAACCTAATAAACACCAATACCAATTTGAAAATGGCCGACACGAAAAGGATGAAGATGGAGGATGGATCGAAGTTAGTAAACCCTTCCATTGGAAAAGGAGACTATCTTGATTTTGTTGAGAAGTGGAAAGCCACATTGGAAAAGAAATTCAAAGGCATCACAAAACTCATCAATGACGGAATCGACAAAGCTTTAGTGAAGTGGGATCTCTGTCGAAATTGTGATCGTGTGAATACTCTTTTCCCTCCAACCATCCGTAAAAGTGGAAAAACAGCAGGCGGTTACACTTTCAAGATTAGTCAGTTATACAAGTAAGTTTTGTTTGTTTGTCTCCCATCTCAATGGTGTTATAAAATCTCATCTATCTCTTTGTTTGTCGTTCTTCAAAGATATTTTGCCGTGAGGGGGGATTGGAATTCACTTTTGATCATAGATGGCTATCACATTGACAGAGTTATCCCAATGAACCCAAACACTATTTCAGAGTGTTTACGTTACTACTATGGAACAAAAAACGATCAACTCTTGGATCATCTTGGTAATACGGTATCAAATGTTTTTGGTGCCCCCATTCTATGTCTTGGCAGTTGGTCGTGTCTTTCAAATTTCAAACTATACCGAGGGGCAATCACAGCAGTCCATAAGCACAGAGATAATGGAATGCTGTACCGTCATTTTTGCAGTGGTTGTACTTATGACTTCAAAAACTACCTTAAAGAGTTGTCTAACGGGGAGGGGTGCAAATATCATCGTTTTAATTCAAGGCACTATCCGGAAGGTGATCCAACAACTGCTCAAATGTTTAAGAATGAAGCAAAACTCTTCAATACGAAGGCCAGTAAGCATGTCGTCAATAGCTGCACCCAGCTGACACCATCTGAGTTGCGACTTCTATTTGACTCAATGTCTACTTCAAATGATGTTTATGATTTCATGATCTACACAATGGCGACAGTTGCAACTGCTTTGGGACTTCGGCATGATGAATTTGCTTCAATAAAAATGCAAGATTTTAGGTGCGACCTGGCAATGGTATTTGACACATACATTGAGTCTTTGGTTGTGATGGTGCATGGAAAATCCGATAACGCACCGGTTCCATTCAAAGTTTACTTTGAGGACGAGGTTCCAGAATTCTGCCCGGCTCGGATGTTGCTGATCTGGGTTTGGTTCCTAGGGTTGGAAGGAGACGGATACCTATTTCCATCCAGGGACGAGCTTAATGAAAAACTTGGGGAAACACGCAATTCTACTGGAGCTTCCTTTCAAACAGAAATTTCTTACAGGTCCGCCACAAAATCAATTCAAGTAACAATCGAAAAGCTCTTAGACAATGACATAGACCCAGAGAATTGGTACCGGAGGAATTTTGGGACCCACATTTTTCGAAAATCATTTTATTTATTTGGAAAGTTGGGCGGAGCTAGACACGATCAATTGAAATTCTCGGCAAGACATGCAAATGAAGAATCAGCTCTTTTGGTAAGTCAGCTGTTTCATATTATTTTACTATTTCACCATCACATCTTATTCTAATATTTTGTATCATACGTCGTCTTTTTTATTTAGTACAACCGAGATGCCGAAACTCTTATTGAGACCATAAAATCAATCCCAAAAGATAAACAGAAAAATCAGGCAGTGAATACATTTAAACAGAACAGGATTATCAATGAAAAAACACATTCTGACCTCATTAAGAGCTCCACTAAACGATACGGATCACTTCCAGAGGTGTCACGTTTTTTTGTCGGAACACAACTTGGAATCGCAAGAGGCTCTTTGGAGGCAACTCATTTACCAAGTTTAATCGCTAAGGCAATGAAATACCAACGTCCCCCATTCCAACACAAAATGAATCTTAAACGCAATCTGGAAACCAAAATTAAGTTGTGTCTGTGTGCTGCCAAGGTTGATAATGTTGACACGCTTACTGCTTCATTGTTGACTGTTTTTGAGGACCACGTTCAACATAACCCGCATGGAATGAGGAAATCGTTCGCAAAAAATAATCTTGACGCAAGAACACTCGTGAATACGTTGAAATGCGATAGGCACAAAGTTGAGGAAATTCTTAGAATTGGAAATTCATTTGACAGGTCAGGCGGGGAAGAACTAACCGATCCAGCCAAAAAATGGTACAATAGAACGTATGCATCAATTTCACACTGCTTCACCTCTCACTGCAACAGCAATATGGATCACTTCATTGAGAGGCATGGTCGCATTATATTTATGCAATTTAAGAAAATGTGCTGTAACAAAAATTGTAACCTACAGTGATAGTGTCACTATTAATCATGAAAACGGACAAATAAATTTAATAACTTCTTTTGACTACACACCATGAGTCCTAGGCCGTTTGTCACTTTCAGTTCCTTGCATAGCTTCATTCATAATCCGTTGTTGTCTTCGAAGACGGTATTCTTTTGAACCACCTGAACGACCCCATGCCAACACAGAACAGTTATCACTATTATTTCCAGCCGTTACAGCACCAGTCTTGTCATTAAACTTCATGCAAAGACAAGTTGAATGAGCAAACATAGCACCCAAAAAATGATGTGCTATTCCATGACTGAGAGGCATTGCAATACCCAGACCTTCAAGTGAAAAGAACTGACACAATCGATTTTCATTGCGCCTGATACCATCCTTGTAAATAAACTGGTATCCACATGTCGTGTACAGACAACAGTTTTCTGCATCAACCCAACGGCGTTGATACACATTAGAAGTGGGAATGTTTAACTTCAACTCCTGCACTTGTTTTTTCGTCAGGGCATCACTGGTATCAGTATGTGGTTCATTGACAAATGCTAAGACACAAGAAGCATTGCGATTGGCAGTAGGACGATTTCCACATGTAATAATTTGCTTTGAGCAAACTTCACCAATTATAGAAGTAAGCTGAGAATGATGACGCCTTCCAATAGATACAGCCTCTCTCGTCAACTTTCTGAGCACCTTCTCAACCACAGGCTGCAGCAGAGCATGTCCTTTCTTCTCTTGCTCATAGTTGTAGAACTGGTGAAGATGAACCTCATTCGGAGCAATTAAGGGAGAAGGTAACGGGCGAAAAGAGTTTTTGGCATCTCGGTATCCATTGAAACCTAAACAGTTTGAGCAAGAACGTCCACCAAACCCACGACGCCCGTACACAGATTGAACATCTTCAATGTAACCATATTTGATTTCAGATGAAGGTAGAATATTTTCTGAAACCCACAAAGATACAAGTAGACCAGGGGTTTTGTCAAGGCATATGTCTTCAAATCCAAAAAGGTAACTGTCTTTCTCTGTTGCAAGAAAGTCGTGTTTGCCTTCGCACTTCAATTTTTGAAACTCCAACTCCGATACTACTTTAATACGAAGATATTGTTTCTTCATCATGGGTACAACTAGAGTTCGCGACCCAACAGCATTTTCGTTAACAAATTTATCAAACTCATCACGACAATCAAATACCATTTTAGACAATTCCGTTATTTTCGCACGATCTAGAATGGCAAAATGTTTCATGAAGTAGTTTTGAGTCACACGTTTGGGGCGTCCAACAGGTACAAGATATCCCTTTTTCAACTTCGCTTCGAATCGTTCAGGGTTCGAACGGACGTATACTACAGCTGGCTTAAAAGGTGGCTTCCTAGCTTTATTGTCGACCGTCAAATAAGTATGTAATGATGATATGTTAGAGTTAAACTCTGACGGAAAATTAATCGGAGGGCACCTATAAACATCTGGTCCGGTGGTAGACATTTTTACATGATTATCATGCATTAGAAGCTCGGATGAATGAACGACAGGCACGCACAAGTCGTCACCACGCACTTTTTGGAGGTAGAATCCATATTCACGGAGAGAAATGATCTCAATATCTCCGAAGACGGGTAATAGAGGCAAGAATAAAGCCTTATCGGCTTTAGCTTTCAACAGAATGCCAACCTTCTGACGGCAGTAACATAGTACGCCTCGTAGACCGTTGGGGAGGTCATGCAAGTTTTTATTCTGTATAAAAAGCCAGACGGCATAGTCGTAGTCACAGAGTCGAAGTCGTTCTTTGATGGAAACATGCGACGCGGTACCGTCGAGATTAACGCAGACAATCATGTCTGATCCACTCGTACGTACCGACTCAGGGACAAGACTCATTTTCAAGTTGGCCGTTTCACAGAACCGTCGCGCAACAATTTTGAAAATGAGTCGAGTACAAGAGATGGTGGAGAGTAACTCAGTGGTGCTGGTTGAGAGCACTCGTGACGAGGAGAGAGGGAGTGTGGCGATATTAAGTGATGACGCAAATTAGATGATGAAGGGAGGGGAGATTGAACGTATCGATGATGTTTAAAGAAATTTGAGAGTAATGGACGCAATTAAGTTGTGGCGGCGACGGTCGCAGTTGCTGTTCATAAGTAGGCTACCAGTACGTAAGACTTCAATAAAATTAAAAGTACAAGTACTTTACTTCTTTTATTCCCTACAGACGTGCACAGTGCACTCTGGCTAATCTACTGTAGACCCCCCCTAAGAATGGTTTTAACTATCTTCTCATTGTCATTCACACATTTATTCAAACTGAAAAAATAGGAACTAATAGTAATCTACGTACTAGTACGATACTAATACCACTACGATCTTCGTGAGATGTCTTTGTGCTCCTACTGTACTTACAAGTACGACCGAACGGGTAGTAGCAGTTTTGATACACTATGGCTCTCTAGAGATAGAGGACCTAGAGGATGTGGTCACTTTTGGTACGAACCATTCTGTGAAGATAAAACTTAAGAGTATTAGTTCCTATATAACAAAACATATCTTTTCTACTTACTAAACTATTCTCGCTCTTCACTACTACTGTCATAGTAGCATTATTCTATTACAATATGCGAACAATGCATACTTATTCTTCTCGTAGGTATGTACGCTACCTGGTACTATAAAGTAGAATTCTATTCTATGGGTTCGTAAGAGGGCTGATGTCTTCTCGCCCTTACTATCATAACTACCTTAATACCGCAGTACGTACAACTACATACTACGTAAATACAATAATCGTATCCTTGTACAGTCTAAAACGTACTTATGGAGATACATGAGCCGGTGTGGAGATACAAAATTATGAATTGCGAGCTCGATTGGTAGTTATAAAAAATAAAGGTCCACGGAAAAATGCTAATGCATTTATACTTCTTTTACAGGAGTCCGGGAATTCTACGTAAAGTCCTCAAGTCCATCGAGTCTTCCGGACGTTTAGGACTCGTTTGAAATAAAATAATTTTTCACGTAGGATTTAATACGCTTTTGATGAACATCTTCGAAAAAAATTGAATAACAAGTTGTTATCTACAGCAAAACAAGGGTTCGTAGTAGGTCCATATCAGGAGGGGTGATGTCATATGTAGAACCTGTTATCTTTCTAAATTTAACAACATTTGCCGCCAGTAAACATTTTTCGTTACAGACGTAGCGCCGGTATTAAGGCAGCTAGTAGTGCCTACGGCGCAAAAAGGAAAATAAATGTTACATATGTAACAAATTAATGGCGGGGGGTGGAACTTCCAACCCTCTTCAGTAGATTAATTTACGTACTACTGTGATCGTATGGCTCATTGAATGAAACCCTGTGTGATACGAGGGATTTCCCAGTGCTGATGGACACGTGGGTGAATCCACAACGCTCAGCTACGAGAGAGGGTATATTCTAAATGCTACACAACGATGCAAGGAATGGTCGTAAAAGGGTTTACACTTT
>JALLOR010000310.1:0-11213 GCA_036939395.1 Porosira glacialis
GAGAATACGCGTAAATAAAAGGAGGGAAAGAAAATTACCCAACCGTCCTGGTAAATACATACTGCAGATTGAACATAACTAGTTCCAACGTACATTGGGCGGACTTTGATGATGCATGCGTGCTACGTAGCGTGATGCGTTGATGTTCTGTTGATGTTGATGCTGACATTTATTTCTTGGTTTGATCAAGGGATCTGTTTTGAATGTAACAATTTGAAGGAAAAAGAAAACAGATGAAGTAACTCTGGCATCATGGTAGAAATCATACCCTACTTAGAAGACGACGACGACGAATCGCAGTGGGAACCCTTGGACGTTTCGGGCGGTGGATCGGAATCGACTCCGGCGCCGTCGCGTTGTTCGACGTCGGCGTCATCGTCGCTCCCGGCCGGCACCGCAACCGAGCGTGCTTTCGTCACGGTCCCTTCCTCTTCTCTGTCGTATTCCCACGATCATCACGCTGTTGTCCGGTCACGACACGACGCGGGAGACGCCGTCGTCGAAGCGCTCGTCGCATTCGGCGCGGGCGACCTCCTGGCGAGGCTCACGTCCACTCCCTCCTCGGCCCTCGCGGAAACGACGTCGGACGGCGGCGACGACGGCGACAAAAGCTCCTGTTCGGAGAGCGACGACGGCAAAAACGTTCGATGGTTGCGCTTGGATACGAACGGGGAGGAGTTTTCGAAGATTGCACAACGGGAGGAGGTTCCAAACGCACAGGAGACCGCCGTTTGTGGTAGCAGCGAGGGAGGCGATCCCCCGCTTCGTCCCGCAGGTGGCGCCAGCGCCGGGATACACGGAACCGATAGGACCGCTGCGGGAAAACGACGGCATATCGACGGAACCGATAGTGGCGTCAACGGAATCGACGGTGGCGGTAGCAACCGTAATAGGCAAGGGCACAGAAATCGTGAAAAAGACGACGAATCAGCAGCGCCGCCACCACCACCGCCGGCCCATCGATCGCCGGTCCACGACTCACTCCTACGAACCCTCCCACTGGCCTTCCTTCGCCACCTCTTCCAAGAAGCCTACCGCTCCGCCCTGACCCTCTTCAACTACGAGGCGTGCGCGTCCCTCGCCTTCGCATCGCTCCTCGTTCTACTGAGCCTCGCCTTCATCGTTCGGGGTGCGGTGGGTCTAGCCTCCCCGGCGGTGCGGGCGTTCATTTCGTCGGCTCGTTGGTTTCTTTTGGGTGCGGCGCGCGCTGCGGTTTTGGTGGCGGGGATATGGACGGGAGTTGTTGTTATGGCGATGGGGGTAGTTGTTTTCTTTCCTGGACGGCGGAGGTTGGGCGGCGCAGACGACGACGAAGGGGACGGCAGCGAATCGGATCGGAAGACGAAGGTGGGCCGAGGTGGGATCGAAGACGTGTTGATGCTTGATGCGACGAAAGTCCGTCGCCTTCTTCCACTTTGGATCCTACTGACGTCCCCGGCATTTCCGGAAGCAATAGTAATGTTCCTCTCCGCGAGGGCGCTGCTGTCGATCGGCACCGGGTCGGGAGGCGGCGACGATGCTCTAGCAGGATCTTGGCGTTGGCCATGGTCGGCATTGGATACGGCAGATGGTATCGACGAACCGATTATCGGCCCAGACGGAACGTGCGACGGTGGTGGCGCCGACCACCACTCCTGCGGGATTGACGGTGATTTGCAAAGCAATTTGGAGGAGGACGGTTACATGTCGGACGCGATGGCATCGATGTTTCTGTCCACGACGGTGGCGCTCATCGTCTTTGTCGGTCTGGTCGTTTCCATCTCTGTTACGGCTCATTTATTGGAACACTGGAGAAACGGATCACCCATCGCCGACGCCGAAGAAAAGAAAGAACACCCGGAAAAGGAAAAACATGACTTATCGAAATCAACTTCGGACGAAGGAGTATGTGGTAACCCTTTCGGTGGTAGCAGTAAAGATGCGTTATCAACCGATGGCACGACCAAGCCGAGAAATGCATCATCGATATCCGGAAGTTCGCAGGATACGCAGCCGCCAACAACTGAAGAAAAAAATTACGGAAACTGCGACAGCGGCAGCGACAACAACAGCGACTACATCCTTCGAAACGCCCACCTCGTCACCAAACACATCGATGCTTGCCACCGCTCTGCAATCTGGACGCTCGTCGTCCTCGCCGTCATATTCGCCGCCGCGGAACAAATGTACCACGGACGATACGAATTTTGGTTGTCGTATGGAGGAACACGTTCCCTGGTATGCGCATCGGCATCTCTGGTGTCCGGATTGAACCTCCTCATTTGGGTGTGGTGGAGGAGCGGTGCGCGGTGGACGCTGCTGTGCGAAAAAATAAAAGGGGGCTTCCGACAATGGTGGGGAGAAGTTCTCGCCGCGTCGTTGAAAGGGGCGTGCGCCGAGGTGGCCAGAGACTTTTTGCTGTCGGACGACGGGAGTTTGAGGTTGGCGGTGCTGGAGTGGCTGGTGTATCGTTGGATCGCGAAAATGTCGGCGGAAGCGTCAACAGCGGCGCGTCCTCCGGCCGAGGAAAAAGGAAGCGGCGGGACCGAAAAAGGAGCAGATGCTGCACAATCTCCCTCTCCACCGCCTCCGCGGTACGATAACGCATCATCATCCGGACGAGAAGGAGGCGAGCGGGACAACGGCATACCGTTCGTAGGCGGCCGGCGATCGTACGACTCCTCGTCGGCCGATAACTCCGATTCATTCCATCCCCAAAACGCTTCCTCGAACAATCCCAACAATGATTCTCAGCCACGCCCCGCTGCCGCGACGACGACGATGCTGCCCACCTCCTACGACGCGCTACGATCGGTCGTCGATGCCCTCGATGCAGACGAGCGCCTCATCCCCGCCGTGATGCGGTACAAACGGTCGGTGGAATTGTTTCCCCCGTCCGCAAACACGGCCGTCGGAGTGGCAGTGCTGAGGAGGTGTCCGTCGCTCCTTGCAGTGGCGTTGCTGTTTCTGTGGCGGTGGTGCTATCGGTTGCCGACGCTGCTGCCGCGCGTTCTATGCATAGGAGGATGTGGAGGGTTTGGCTATGCGGGAGATGACTGGATCACTTTTACGCTCGTATCTTTCGCCGCGATCGCGCCCTTGGTGTTCTTGGAATTACTCCGAGTCAGTCAATGGTGGGCCGCGATGTTCGACGCAGATGGAAATCGGGGAGATGAAGGTGAAGGAAACGCCGGATCTTTGGGGAAGGGTGATATCGACTCCATGACCATTCTTCTCGGCAGAAACGATTTCGTCCTCGTTGACGAAGGGTCCTCAGAATCCCAGCACCATCCATCATCGCGGGTCGCATCCCCGTACTCTCTCCTGAGCGTATGGCACCTCGTACTAGAATCTGTAGCGTTTCTGGAATCAAGCATCCGTGTGGTACGATGCGCAACGGTGGCCTGTGCGGCGACGGACTTCGCGAAAAATACCATGATCCTCCTCAAACTGGGCGCGGAGGTGCGCCAACTGGGATGGATGGGAGGGGTGGGAGTGGTGCTGCGGGACGCCTGTGCCTTTCATTTGCGGGAGGGAACGAATTGATTTTGTCCACCAAGAGTTTGAGGACATCAGCCAGCCCCCCTGATTTGATTGCTGCATCCGACAGTTCAGTTCCAAAGCAAACAATAAAACACTCAACAGCAGCTGGATTCGTGCCAACATCTTCCCCCTCCAAAGGTGAAATTTGGAGTCCTGCAGATATCGCTGACAAAGATGCATCGCGCATTATTTGTTTCATATCAGTAATGGCGGCATTCGCGAGAGGCGCAAAGACAATTTTCCCTAGTTTTGCTTGAGAGCTTTCGTCGACCATGGAAAGCAAAGAACCAATCAGAGAGGCGGCAACTGGTTTGAGGTTGCTTTGAGAGTCATTTAAGCGAGGTCGAAGCCCCTCCTTTAACAAGTTCTTCAAAGAGGAGAGCGCTTTCGGACTGGTGGAAATAAGTCCACTGCATTTTGATAGAGCGGTCTTAATCTCTTCCATTGCCTCTTTTCTTTGCTTCCAAGAGTTTTTCCCGTCAATTATTGAGACTCGGCCTGTGCAGCCATCGGGTAAAGATGCCACTAGGTCGGTTGACGGAACTGAGAGCCCAAGAGAATTCGACTTGCCAGAGTTACTTTGACCAGAGGCTTCAGAGATGGAAAACGCCATACATTTCTTAATTCTTTCGGCCTTTGCAGCATTTGGATCGAACGGGTGTTCTTTTATAATACCATCTATTGCTGCCGATGTGAAGGCTGAGAGTCCTTGTGATCGAACGAAAGTTTCAAAAACACGGCCAAGCTGAGCATGAAGCTCGCCGAGCATCTGCAATGCCGTTTTCCTAACCTTGAGGTTGGGGCTGTCGCATTCCTATTAACACATGGGGGGATAACCGCAAAGCTGAGTGATGTGAACATGTTTTACGGTGGAATTCACGTCCCTCTTTCTTACTCACTGCCAGGATCCATATTACAACATTTTGAACGCCATCTTGTAGTGAGTGTGCTCCAAAATTTGAACAGAAACTGCCAAACCACTTCAATAGCGCCTCGTGAGCTAACGGAGATTTTATACTTTCAACAACTTTGATAGAATGGGCAATAATTTTCTGGGGCTCTTTCACCTCACACAAAGACAAAAGGAGGGATTCGGCAGGTTGAGACAGCTTTCGATCTGCGACTTTTTCAGTCGCAAGCTTTGCGGCAGCAGTATAAAAGAAAGACGCTGGTAGCGATGTGTTCTCTAAATGCGCAGTCACCAATGCCGACAAAAGGTCGAAAACCTGTGGGTGTAGGAGGGGGGGGCACAAGTTTGAATCAGATAAGCACACGAACGACGGGTTGGCTGACAGGTTGAGCCGCCGACACTGCAGCAACACAAGGTTTATTCTTCCTTTCAGCAGAATATCTGACACATTCCAACGCACCGATTTGATGACGTTAAAATTACTGTCCTTGAAACCCTTTGATGCCTCCTTTCCAACTACGAAGAATGATGAAACTTCATTAATTGCGGACTGTGGATTCGATACACAAAATGTAGCAAGACCTGATCCAATTGCGTCCCTTCTCATTTTCCAGTTCGAAGCTGCAGTGAAAGATAAATCAACAGCATGCATAGTTATGAGAAATCATTATAGAAATAGAGCGAGCAAAATTGAAAAAATGATATGAAACCATTACTCACACGTTAGTCCAGCAAGAACACCGCCATCGTCCTCGCTATCGCTCCACTTCGATATAGAGAGGGCACTCAAATTATCTACGGCTTCGTCAAAAGATGGCAACGGGCTATCGCCACCTTTCTCTTCGGACACGATGCTATCAGATTTTGACTGCGTTGGCTTCGTTGCGGGTTGGCTCTTCATTAGCTTTCGACCCGCAGGGGCATCTGTCTTCCCAGGTTTTGTTGCGATCTCGGCGGTCTTTCTTGTGGGTTTCGATTGCTTACTGTCAGCAGGAATTTTAGCACAGTTTTTATTTATTGTCGTTTGGATAGTCTTGTAAGCTCGAGGATTTTCAGCTTTGAGCGTGGAAACGTGGCGATCCGCCACTGCAACAACCGCTTCTTGCTCACAGCTCAAGAGGGATACCAATACATTGAGTGCTTCTTCGCGGGGTTTGGAGTCAGTGTCCTTGAGTTTGTCAATCGCAAGCTTTGCGATACTTCCTCCACACTGAGGGTCTAATTCGCCACGTTTTCCTGACGCGCCGTTATTTTTCACGCAACGAGCAAGAAACGCTAGGGTGTGCTGCCTTACGAGTGCATTCTTTTGCTTCTTTTCGTCCAGCACTGAGGGTAACGAGTCGTCTTTTTCAACTAGATTTTCAAGACTTAAGACATTTCCAAAAAACATATCGAGGCACGAAGCCACTGCTTTCAATAGCTTTTTATCCTTGAATAAAAGAGCCAGCGTGTTTAGTAACGGCCTTAATAGTGAGAACAAACTAGCGCCAACACCCTCCGCCAACTAAATATTTGATTCAAGCCAGTTGTTCAAAAGAGTAGGATTAATAATTGAAACAAATAATAAAAGGAGTCATCAGAAAACAGAATTTGTATGCACTATTCCTACAGCTTTGTTCATGTCCTCAGGAATTGGCCCGCTCGCAACCTCACCAGGGCTGCCACATATCAAAACGGCGCTGGCGGACGAATTTTATAGGATAAGATCTCGAACTTCTCTTGGACCACAGGATCATTCAGGGGCGCACGGATTGATCCGGTGATGACGACTGGTAATTTTGTTTAAACATAAAGTGGAATAGTAGAAAAGTGGAAAGAGAGGAAGATGCTTATTGTAGCGCGCCTAAAAACGAAGAAGAAACGAACAAAACCCACATGCCAAATTGCAACAAATGGAATGAAACGAGATTGCCGTGTGCAGCTTTTTGGTTCACGTGGCAGAAACATTTATGTTCGGTCTTTACCTCTCATCCTGGATCTCCGCGAAGGAGACTCGCATATTTTTTTACTATCTACGCTCGTATGAAAACGCCTCGTATGTAGAATTATTTTAATTCCTACGCTCATCAATGTAATATTATGCCTATCGTGTGAAACCGTTATGTATTGACGAGGAACAAGAGAAAGTATGTGGTCGGATGAGACTAACCTCATTTGTTCACCTTTTGATGTGAGTAATAAAAATAGATCCGTTATGGTTTCCTTATTCTCTACGTTTGGATCAAGTTTTTAAAATGTGTAATCTGAAAATTAATAGTTGGTAAATATGTCAATGCATCAAGCAATCAATGGAACTAGACGCCTGCAACCTTACTACAACACACGAGTCAATCGGACACACTTTGAAATGGGAGAGTTTAGGTTGCCAGTGTAATCGGCAGACAAGAAAGATGTATTTACACATATTAACCCAGTTCCCGGTACTCAAATGATCCGTCGTGGACCAATTAAGTACCGGATCGAAACCTTATAGACTATGATTAAAAACATGCAAGTTTTTCTTTAAATAGGTGTGATGGTGGGTCAAAAACAAAGCCGTTAAACCGGATCTTCATCCTGCGTCGATTGCTCAACATGCTTTCCAAAGGAAGAATGATGAGGTAAGGTAGGTAAGCAGGTGAATGGTTCCGCCGTACTGTAGTTTATATACGGTCTATTCGTCGCCACTAATCAATCAATCACTGGACCTAAACGCCTGCAACCTTACTACAACACACGAGTCAATAGGGCACACTTGGAAATGGGAGAGTTTAGGTTGCCGGTGTAATCGGCAGACAAGGAAGATGTATTTATACATATTAACCCAGTNGCAAAGTGAGTGTGGCTCAGCAACCCCTTTAAAGCACTTATCAGTGGACCATAATCACCCAAGGCAGAAATTTTGTATGGACGCTCGCCACCAGTCTCTATAAGAGCGTCAAGCGCAGCAGTTTTTTCACTCCACTTATCCAATTTGATTTTTGTTGCATAGCAAGTTTTCGGTAAAAGCTGAAGTAGGTTTACAGCGGGTCTTGATGCGATTCTTTTTGCCTCGTTTTCCATCTCCTGTTTTTTCATTGCAGCTAGAATCTCTTCTGGTGATTGAGATGTCACTGGCTCGCCTTGTTTGCATCGAAGGCGTCTGGTGGGTTGAGTTGGATGTGACTGGGCTTCCAGTAAAGAGTCGACCTGACTTTGCTGAGCATTCTTCAATTTATCAATTAAAGATTGAACAGGAGCCTTTGATCCAACGGCCCTGCAAATTTCAGCAATAAGATTGATTCCTATTTCACGAACCCCTGCATTCGTATGTGAGACTAGAGATGATGCATGTGACGATAAAGCAGCGACAGGTACCACTCCAGCACCAAATAGTAGAACAGAATTCAAAACAAGCTTTGCTGAAGTCAAAAGAACCTTGGGTTTACGCGACTTCAGACCATCTTTGAGAAGAGTCTCTAATATAATGTGAATTGACGACGCATCCTCTGGGGTGACTTCCATTAGCTTCAGGACTAAGTTCTCAGTGAGTTTGAGAGTCGACGATCGAGATGAACCAAAAGCTTGGCCCTTCAATAAAGAAGAGACGATTTGCGAGGATGCATCCGCCGACGAAGCGCCCTGGCAGCTGTCGGCGTACAAAAGAGAAAGCTCGAGAGCAGCATCTAGGGCCCCAGCATTTTTCTCTTTCAGAATCTGAGGAATACATGAGTCGAGGGAAGCAAAAACTTCTTGACCACTTAATTGATTCATAGGTTCTCGACCAGAAAGCTCTTTTGATATCCGGTCCACAAGGAAAAGATATGATGCTTTTCTGACTTTCCAGTTCGAAGATGAGAGTGAGCCTTCTAAATCATCAAGAGTAATGTCTACATCTGGGGGAGCTCCACCGGAAGAGGGGGGCGTAGAATTCGAGGGAAAAGCGTCTGGTTGTACATTTGCAGATGAACTTGAATGCAACGCAGAAGACTTGCTCTCTTCCATTGCATTTGTCGATTTGGACGGCGGTATTGGCTCAATATTGCTGTTCTCCTTGCCGTCGCGAACTACAGGTGCACCAAACCGAGAGCACGNTCATCGAGATTGCCCTCAGCTCACGAAGTAGTTCCTCGTCCTATTGAAGGATAGTCATTGTGAGAATTTATGGTTGTATTTGATTATATCGACGAGGTTTAGGTAAAGCTGCCAATCCTCTTGGGACACAAATTGAGGGGGGTGAATATACATTTATACAATCGCTAATATCACTCACCTCGGCGGTACCACCACGATCACCCTTAAATGTCGAAGGTGTTGCTGATTTAAAACTCCCTTCTTCTGAAACAATTTGCTTCGATTCTGGCACAGCAACTTCAACCGCAGGCGGGGCCGCGACCACCACTTCTACCTCCGTCGTCTTCTGAGAAAATTTCGCCTTACGCTTTGCTTGTTTCCAAGGAGGCAGTGGCTTTGCTGTGCTCTCCTTTCTTTTGATCTTTCCGTTGGAATCAGAGAGCTTGGCATCTGGCTCTCCAAGCGGAGCACCTCCAGAATCAAAAACACTATTCTCAATGACAATGTCATCTTCCCCTCCAGCGAAACGATCAGATGAAGATTTCATCGAAATCGCCCTCAGCTCACGACGCAGCTCCTCGTCCTATTGATCAATCATCAACCGCGTGCGTTTGTTTATTATGTGGAAATTGCCGGGTTTTTTAGATAAAGAAAATGTAATTCAATTCTGCTTAAAACATAGCCGATTGGAGAACGGATATACTGTACTTACCTCGGCAGTACCACCACGATCACCCTTAAATGTCGATGGCGTTGCTGATTTGAAACCTTCTTCTTCTGATATAACTGGCTTCGATTCTGGCACTGCAACTGTAACCGCCGGCGGGGCCGCGACCACCACTTCTACTTCCGTTGCCTTCTGAGCAAATTTCGCCTTACGTTTTGCTTGTTTCCAAGGAGGCAGCGGCTTCGCTGCCGCACCATCGTCACTGCCCATTTCATTAGATGCACGAGTTGGTGCACCATTGCCAATGCCATCTTCATCTTCACCTCCGGTGAAACAATCCGTTGAAGATTTCATCGATACCGCCCTCAGCTCACGAAGAAGTTCCTCGTTCTATTGATCAATCATCAATCACGGGCGTTCATTTTGTGTGAATTTCAGGCTTAGTTCAAAAATATTCCATTTAAATTGCTCGAAGCCCATAAAGTCAAATGTAAGATAACTCACCTCGGTAGTACCACCACGATCGCCCTTAAATGTCAATGACGTTGCCGATCGGAAGCCCCCTTCTTCTGATGCAATTGGTTTCGACCCTGGCATTGCAACTTCAACTTCCGGCGGGGCCGCGATCACCACATCCACCTCCATTGTCTCCTTCGCTTTTGCCTTACGTTTTGCTTGTTTCCAAGGAGGCAACGGTTTTTCAGAACTACCGTTGCCGCTTTTTTCATTAGATACGCGAACCTTTGGAGACGGAGGCTGCGCCGACTCAGAAGATGGTGTACTGTTCCCAGCGACAACATCATCTTCCCCTCCAGCGAATCGATCCGTCGAAGACTTCATCGAGATTGCCCTCAGCTCACGAAGTAGTTCCTCGTCCTATTGAAGGATAGTGTATTTGATTATATCGACGAGGTTTAGGTAAAGCTGCCAATCCTCTTGGTACACAAATTGAGGGGGGGGATATACATTTATACAATCGCTAATATCACTCACCTCGGCGGTACCACCACGATTACCCTTAAATGTCGAAGGGGTTGCTGATCGAAAACCACCTCCAATTGCGTCCTCAATGACACCGCTCGTGAAGTCGGTGGCGACGGCAGTGGTGGCGGATCCCGCCACTGCCTGCTGCTGCTGCGACACCGCCTCCGAATCTGCACCGGCTAACGCCGTCGACGGCGATGGTGGTGCAGCGATGACCACGTCAACGACATCGTCGTTTCTTTTTACCGGCTTCTTCCGATTCTTTCGTTTCCAGGGTGGCAGTGCGGCGTCGTCAGATGTCGTCTTCTTCTTGGCCTCGCGGGGAGGCGGCGGCGGCAGCTCATCTGCCGCCAACGCCGCCTTCATGTCAACAAGGTTGCTGTCGTCATTGTCATCAGTCGCGAACCGATCCGACGACGCCGACCGCTGGGATATGTTTCTCAACTCTGCCAAGAGCTCCGCGTCCTCAGCGGCACCGCCGCGATCGCCCTGGAACGTCGATGGCATCGTCGATTTGAAACCCCCACCGCCGACCTGCGCTGGAGGGGAGGCCACCGCATTGAGAGATGCTGCCGCACCTTCATCGACGAGGAGGCCGTCCTTCGGCGTCGGCAGGTTGGGAAAGAAATCGCTGGAATCGATGGACAGACTCGATGCAAGGGTGAGCGTGTCGGGAGCATCGCCGGCGTCGGCGGACATTGGAGTTTGGGGTGCCGCCGGGGCCGGGGGCATGACAGGTGGTTTCACCGGCGCCGATGCTGCTGCCGAGTCGCATCCTCCGCCGTCATTGACGCCGTTGACTACTCCACCGCCGTCGTCATTATCCCCATCGTCGAAACGATTGGATGACGCCGATTTATTGGGGGACGGAGGCTTCGCCGACTCAGAAGATGGTGTACTGTTCCCAACGACAACATCATCTTCCCCTCCAGCGAATTGATCCGTCGAAGACTTCATCGAGATTGCGCTGCTGCATCACCGCCACGGAATCGTTGCTCCTGCTGACGCTTAAAAAATAATGGCAGCCTCTTGCTAGCTCTATCGATAAAACACGTAAGTACGCAGGAATCATAATTAAATGTATCTTAGGACTCCGTA
>JALLOR010000311.1:0-10819 GCA_036939395.1 Porosira glacialis
TGTGCCATCTGTTCATACGTTAAATTCGATATGAAGGAGGCTGCTGCAATAAACGTGAATGGTATCATTAGATAGATAATTTAAAATAGCACACACTACACCATCACAATTTTGCGCCCCCCTTTTATTGAAGTTCCAAAAACACTAGCAGCCAGGGATAGGGGAATTGTGGCGACCAGGGTTTCGACGTCGGTGATTGTGATATGGCTTCAGCGGTTCGACGGTTTGACGGCGATAAAGGAGGAGATAGTATGACGGATATTGATGATAGTATATGTGTTCGTGGTTACAAGCTCTCGGTCGATGCGGATATCAACATCGAATCGCGGCGCTAATGGATATGGTGGGGTGACAAATGCGACCCGTGCGAAATTATTGGTGGGAACACTACCTGTATCAATGATGGATACGGAGGAGGCGAGCGGCGTTTTCGGTAAAATCACATTTTAAAACACCTTAGAACGTTTTCGGCGGCATCGGGCGCGAATACCCTTCCCGTGGGGAAATTTCTGGCCTATTCTTTCTTTAAAAACTGGACCATAAAAACGAACATTTTAGCGGTGACAGCGACGCCGCCGACAGTGCCGGTTTTTAGGACGAAGCCTTATTATCTCTTTGGCATAACTTTCGGTTGCAGCGGGCGCAAACATTATTTCTTCGAGGGGAATCGCTCACCATTTTTTAAACCTGGACAAAAAGACGAATTGCCATGTCAGCAGCGGCAGCGACGTCGCCGGCAGTGCCGCTTTTTAGGACGAAGCCTTATTATCTCTGCAACGTCTTTTTCTGAGGCAGCGGGTGCAAACATCCTTCCCCCATCCCTGGTAGAGGAATCGCTCGCCATTTTTTGTTCCTTCAAAACTAGAGAACAAATCGACTTGTCGGGGGTGTTGGTTGTGCGATCCATCGATTCAGAAGGAATCAATGGTGACGGCGTGCACTCGAAGGGAGTGAGGTGGAACAACGGATGGAATCATAGGTCATCCAAAGCGGATCAATTGCCACTGGTGTTGTGTTACGGCGTGGATCCCCTCCGGTGCATGATTTCAGTGGGTGGAAAGGATTCCTTGCAACAACACACTGCTCTCCCTCGGTAATGAAGGGCCGTGGTTGTGGATCCGGCACAGCTTCCCCTGCTTTGTTGCTTTTTCGCGGCGAGACTCATGCCGGCGGGAAGCGCGGAACTGAATGTTCCACTACTGCCTTGGTGGTGGCGATGACAGAAGAAGCGGTGGGTGGTGCCTCGCGTTGAACCTTGAGGCTTGAGGTTTGCGTGGCAACTCAAGAGCACAGCTGCGGGCTGAAATGCGGCGACTTACTATCATGCTAGAGTAAGACGGGCGTTGTTTGCAGATACACACTTCTTATTGGTACTTGTATTCGACATTTACTTCATTCCCGGCGTTGTCAGGATCCACATTTAAAATGAACATTCCCCTTGGGTGATCGTTTGCAAATGTTTGCTAATTTTGTAAGAGGGAAGTTAATGCTGCCTGGTCGCAAACCCTCTTCAATGGGAACGAAGTCAGATGTCCGTCGCAACCGCCTTTGCTCGCTCCTGTTTGCCGACTTCGTTCTTGGGACGCCACTGACGCCAAAAAGTAGAAGCAATGAGTATTCTGAACGAGTTGTGAGAGGCGGTGGGCAGTTGACGCGGCAATGCCATGCGGACGCAGACGGGCACTTGTGCTTCGGGATAAGCTTGTTCATCACGAAAGTGAAAGATGCTGCCACCGGGTCCCCGTAAGGTGAGGTGAGGTGAGGTGAGGCGAGGCGAGGGCGGCGGCAATTTCAATGTCAAATGGCCGCTTATGATGAATTTTTCCATCTCTCCTCTAGACGGATTTAATTCAGCGCGAGCGACGTAACGATTAGACTACCAGCTGCCGAACGAGGGGAGATTGTCATCGAGATAGAACAGAAACTGAAGGGCAAGGATTAGAGGCCGCATTTTATTTTCCTCACCCCCAGGATTTTAAATTGAACCCATTGAGCTTGGCGGGACAACGCGTCGGGAGATTTGCGCGCCATCGTCTTCAACCTTATCAGTTTGATGCCTTAGGGTGAGGGTTACTAGATGCAAATGTTTGCTGGAGGGTCTAACATTGGTTAGTTGAATGATTGATTTGCGACGAAGCCGCTACCGATATCTACGTAAAGGCGCGTTTAAATGAACTTGGCTGTGGCACAGTCACGCTGGATTCAGATCGTTGTCGAGCGATGGTGCAGTGTGATCGAGGGATCCCTATAAACATGGATCACATTGCGGCGGTGGAACCCACATTAGTGGCACGGGAAGGAGGATCTATCGGAATGATTCGTGTAGGATGAAATGACTCCTGCGCCCGAAGGAGCGACGAAGGAACACTGACAATATATCCTTTCCGAACGGCATAACTCGCTAAAGCGCGACATTGGGAGAGGAATCGATGCACGGTAGGATGTCATCACTTCCAAACCGAACCATTGTTGTTTTGCCGTGTTTCGCGCCGGGGTTCCTTGGTAGGCTACGGGAGCGACGACGGCAACGATAAAGAGCACTCGGAGTGATCATTCATTGCTCGTGACCTTGCACCGTTGGTTATTCTGCACTAGACTGGTTGTAACAACGTGCCCTCCCGCGGAAGGCATTGCGCAACCCTGTCTCCGCACGGAACGACGAGGGACGAAAACCCCCCTTTGGGAAATGCAATTGCAACCGCAATCACAAAATTCAAATACCATCTTTTGTTTGCCGGCACGGCCTGTCTCGCTCGAGTTTTCTTTGATTGCCTACTCACGACGTGCCCCTGCAACCTGCAAATGCAACAACTATAAGTTGAAGTATATTATTTTGAATGCGATCATACTGTAGTGAAATTTGAAATCGGTTACCGTGGCAACGTTTGGGGTGAATTTGTAGCTCTGCTGAGGAAAAGCTACGTAGCTTCGGGAACAACAAATAGCTTAATCCGTGATTCGTTGTCACTGTGTTTCGTTCTCCGGACGGGAAACATATTACTTGCTTTGAAAGAAGCGCCTTCGAGAAAGAGGGCGCGTTGGATGCTATCGCGGCGGCGGTCCCCTCGGTATACTCTACAGAGTGAGCGCAGAGTAAAATCCTTTGAATTTACGCGTTGCAGATGATGGCGTGGTGGAGGATGCAGGAAGCTTAACGCTTAACGACCCCGTGAACTGCGTTGCCAATTGGGACATGGCGGTAGAGGGTGAGACTTTGCCGCTTATCGGCGGGTCTTTCGCGCTGGGTGGTCATAAACAACGATGGCTCCAATGTTGCCGCAACGTGGCAACATGGGGGGATGGCGGGGAGACAATGACATCGACAACGATGACGGGAACAATGAGCCTGCCAAGCACCGACAATGATAACGACGAAAACCACGCGGTGCGACCACCGCTTGTGCCAAAATGATCAACATGGAGATCGCCCTCACCGTATGTGGGTGGACACAGAAGAGTTGGCAAGGATCGCCAATATCACCTCTCAGGAGGGCTATGTATAGCTCTAAAGAAGGCATTGATGTTGGTGCACAGGGGTTGAAATGTGAGAACGACAAAGAGGAGTGACAACAACAACATCATCGGCGGCGGTAGCTTTTTATTAACGACCGCACCAAATTTCGTGGATGCACCAGAGATCCACCCCCCGCCCCTTGGAGGTATTCCTTGTATTTTTTTGCACTGGAGACCAATAATCTCCAACAATCGCGGCGTTCTGGACCGAATTCGGTTAGGACATCGCGCGTTTGCGAAGAAGTGTAAGAAAACGAGCACTCGGACGATCGGAAATCATCGCATTCTGTCGGAGGCTCGGGTAGAGGGTGATAGAGGTTCTACTTGCTCGGGGGTGCATAATTCACAACCAACCAGGTGGAGGGTGGAGAAACAAATTACTTGTGTGTGGTCGCGAGAAGATCAATTGCGGTTGCGTTAATCGGGGGGAGGCAGCGAAACAGAAATACGGGAATAGGAAAAGGAGACAGAGAAACAGATGATGACGAGAAGGAAGAGGAAAACATTCACGATAATTTGCGGAGGAAATGGTCCAACGGCGATGACAATCAAGATGAGTATTGTGTGACCAGATTCTGATTCTGCTCGTGATTTAAAAACGGAATTTTATTCTGATTTGCATTTGTTAGACTCGGATTGATGCACAAACCGAGAGCCATCTAACAGCAAGATTATCACGATTTTCAACTTACGACATGACAATTTCAACAGCCGTGGTGCGTTTGTAGCTTCACTTTATCCGTATCTTAGTTCATATTAGATCAGACGAATGGAATAGCAAGGGTAAGTACTGCAAGCATATTGACATTGCGCACTTTTTATTTCTTTGTCAGCGCTGCCTTTGTTGGATTTTTGGTCATCCTTTTCATCACAGTCTTCTTCTGAGCCCTCATCTCCGCTATCTTCTCCATATTCTGCTTTGTTTCGGCGCTTTCATGATTTCTGCGGGTTCACCAAACTTTCTGTGCGGACTCTCTGTTGTCAATGTATTGCTATTGATAAAGCGAACGCATTTTTTTTGTTTTGATCATTTACTTCTTCGTTTCATCGCCCTGTCACCTATCACCGACCAACTTAATTCAACTCCAAAAACACCGGCAATCATTTTAACCTATGGCACTTGCCTATTTGGATCAGCATCGTTCGTCGTTTGGCTCCCAACAATTCTGGAACTCCTCCCGTGCACCCATAATTGAATTGGTTGTGTCGATCTGTTGCTCTGCGACCTTTGCTGCCTTTGCATTTGATGGGTCAACTGTTGCTTTGTAGGTAGTCGGGGCGACTCTTTGAGTTCTTATGGTGTTGGGCGATGTTCTGGACCGGGTCAGCTCTGCATTGGTCACTTTCGCTGCGCCGTCAGTGATGTCAACATCCTTCTGTACCTGGCTACTCTCGATCACAACCATAAACGACTCACCTCTCGGTGGAATTCGTCAATACCCCCCCCATGCTGGTCGGAGGTTAGGGCTCAAGAAGAACGACACCACTTGCAAACCTGGCCACAAATGGCATTACACGAGGTAGCAAGGTGCACGGTCTTTTGCATTGTTCCCGACGCGTCAGGCACAAATGCATGCTGGGTGGTAGTTTAGGAGACTCACTCTGTCGTCGATCTTGCCGTCTAGCCGTGGGTCAGGCTTTGTCTTCTTGAATGCTACGTCAAGATCCGCAAGATTGCAGGCTCGCGTGTCGGTTCTGACCCGGGCTCCAATGACTTGTATGCGATCTAAAATTTATATACGATATAGTCCATGTCATGCAAGTGATCCTGAATGTAATCTTATCTTTGATACGTCTGGTGGCCGGCCATATCTCCAGCGTCCCCTTTTCAACAATGCCTCGCGGTTGAACGATGATGTAGCACCATGGACTTGAGTGTTGGTTAGCCGCATACGAACTCATATCAATTGATCGACGGGACTTGCACGTTTCAGCCGAAGGTCCTGTTTACGCTCTCTCTTCATTTCAAAAACGGACAAATCTACCGCAATGGAGTACTGATTACATGTTTCGGGAAGGAAACATACGTCTTCCCATCGATTGCAATTGTCCAGTTGGGTGGGGCATCTGAACGCATCTTGACAGCAACCCTTTTTGCGCGTGTAAGCAGTACCCTTCGATTCAGGAACGAGATGGACGGGTACATTATGACCATGGCACGCGCCGCTTTAGTTTCACACTGACGTGAAGAAGGAGCAGGAACAAACACACAGGGAGGATCGGAGAGAGCAGGAAATGAGGAGGAATAGAATATTATTTATGGCCGCGAGATATCAAGACGACGACGAGAAAGATCGACAATGACACGAGTAGAGACGAGAGGATGGCGTCAGTACCAAATACGAGGAGGGCTCCATCTGGTTTAAAAACATTGTGGAAACTCTAGAGACGAGAAAGATAAGAAGAAATCTCATCAGGACCTTACTGGGCCGTCTTCACGGCAAGTGGCATTAGTGTTGTCATCGTCTGCTCCCAATCAAAGCTGCTGTTTCCGCCGCCGTGGAAAGAGGGGCGTCGACGGGGACAGCGATGTTGGATCGCGAAGGAGGAGGATACTGAAAGAGGCTAGAGCAGTGTTGGAGAAGCGACGACAGGTGTTGTAATGGTGGCGGAGGAGGAAGAAATTGCTGGCAACGATTTCAATAACAACATCAAAGGCGATACGTTGACCCTTCAGGGTCTACCAAAAATGGGGATTACCCACAAGATGCTACTCCTACTATAGATGTCGACACGCGTTTGCTAGACAAGGACACCCCTGTTTTTTATGGTCAATGCGGCGTCCTGACCTGGACTGACTGATAGGGAGCTCAGGAAAACGCGTATGCTTGTCCACAGCTCCAGCTCCGGTGTCGTAATTACATGCACACAGTAGGTTAGTTTTTTTATATATTTGCGCAAGTTGGTGTCGAACTAATCTCACATGGTACTTCTCTGCATTTTTCTAACAATTTTTCGTTGGACAGTTATGACACGTGTGGTTTTCTCTCACAAGTTGGATTTAATTTTACTTGGAGAACGAATAAAAAGAATTGTGGCTTTAGAGAATTTTCTCAAACAGGAACTTTGTTGTTATTAATCCTTTTGGCGAGTCTATGTGCCGATGGCCTGAGATCCCGCCGGAGAGTTCAATTTACTTCTCAAGTGTGAAAGGTGAAAGTAGCACACATTGATGAAAAGCTGCACTTAGATCGGAGTTCAAGAACATTACTGGTGCCAGGCAATATGACCAAATGATCAAAGGTGGCATAGGTTAGATCAGTATTCAAGCATGTGACTGGCATCGACGGCGTAAATCGGAAACGTTCAGTGTTCATCTATATTATAAAGGTTTTAGAAGGCTAGAAAGGTCAACTGGGACAGCCGAGTCGTGTCACCACCACAACGACATGTGATGGTATCACGGCATATCCAAGCATGTAGTTGAAGCTGAGGCAAAATACATTGGGTGACGGGCGTTGCAAAAGAGGCCGTTGCTTGCATGTATGATCGATGCCGGGTAAGAATGATCAAAATACGTTAAAAGCGCACAGGAAGGTGTGGATTCGACCATGTGATACAAGTGCCGAGGGCGTGAAATGAATATGTTCTTTATTTGGACATGCGATCAAGGGCGGCGAAGTGCGCTGGCGTAGCAACGGTTTCAAGAACATTGTGGACACCGAGATACCGATGCTATTTGTAAAAATTTCGATCGTATTCAACGGACCTTGCTCAAGAAGTCGGTGTTTGTATCTGTGAACAATGTTAGATTGTTATTCAAGCATGACGCTGGCAACGAATGTACAAAGTGGAAACATGCGGTGTCGACCATGTGACCACCAAATCCAATCTACTGCGTTTGGCCATGTGACCAAGGCTGATGAGGTGCGCTGGTGTCTCGATGTGCCCAAGGGCACCAAGCTAAGATACAAGACTATGTATCATACTCGGGTAAGTTAATTGAACCCTTTGTATCTGACAATCACAGATCACTCTCAAACTTTGCATTACGCTTCGCATCTCATATATTCACAGCTTTCGTTTTAATTTTCTACGTTATATATCAAGAATGTACCGATGCCTCAAACCTATTTCGGTGAACATGCGCTGATACAACGGTAGCAATGGGCGCCGCCGCCAATCGCCTCCGCAAACGCAGACGCAGAAAATGAGCGCTTGGACGTCATCATCGAGAACGATGGTGTTGTCTTCGTCGATAAGAAACACCTCTGCAGCGGCGATCTATTTTTGCCTCTTCTTCGCGTCAATCGCGACCATACTGTTCCACAGCAACAACGGCTGCGGGATGGGGCACCCAAAACAGCGACAACAGCAAGATAACTAACCCGGACAACAACATTGTGGCCATTGCCGCAGTTTTCTCCATCAACTTGTGGAATCAATCAAATTATATGTGCGGACAGCTTTAAAGCAACGTTTACGAATGGTTAGCGGACATAAGTTTTTGGTTTAATCGTGTAACAGTACAGGGTACAGGGTAAACCGGGAACCACGTACGTCAACTATTGATTCCCGGTCTTAGTGGAGAAAATATTTTGCTGGTTGAAGTGTGTAACAGTACCTGTTCCCATGCAGTAGGTGAGCGTCTTTTTTGTGTGCGTTACTCTGCTATTGCGTAGGAACTAACACATGGACCAACACGTGTCGCCTCCTCTCGCTGCAAAAAAAAGAATCATCATCAAAAGCATTGTGTGTGTGGGCCGGCCTTCTTCATCGTCTTTACATCTCATTTTTCTTTTGTTTGAATTTACAGAAGTAAAGTTAGCTACGATGACCATCCTTCCCAATTCGCGGCGGTGGCGGCGGTTTTTGTGGCTGAAGGTGCTAACTGAGGCGACAGTCGCGTTGCTATTTGCACTTGCCGTTACAAACGACATCGAAACGACGTCACCAAAGATGATCCCAACGATCCCGACCTTTTCATTTAACGAGGTGTCTACGTTTGTTGTTTCTTCGGCGTCTTTAAACGTTCATCCCAGCGGAACGACAAGCTCATCATTGCTGTCTCCTATTTACGTCACGAGTTTCTCCATCAGAGGATGGCCCGTCGACGACGTCGTCAATTGTGGTGGGAAAACAACTTTAGCGATAGCTCCTCCCGCATTTTCTGACAAGCCCATGCCCTCCCCTACTGCACCCGAAGTGACCACCACGTCGTCCACCGCATCTCCCGGTGTTGAGTCAACATTGGTCACTACTACTTCGACATGCCCCCCAGTAACCGCGCCTGAATTGATCAACGTGGCACCATCAATGCAGTGCAATACCAGAGTATTCTCGACAGCCCTGGCAGTGGTCCAGGCAATGCCGCCGTTGGGGATCAAAGTTGACAGTGATCGTTCACCTCTGCTCCCGCATTCAGACGAGGAACCTCCAGCTCTCAACGTTTCACCAAAGGACAACCACGATAACACATCAGGGGCGCGGGGGGGACACATTTCGTTCGTCGCGGATGTCAATGTGAAAATCAACGCCAAAGAGAACTACAATGATGGTGCTTTCCACCTATCAACATCGATGGCATTGACACACAATATGAAACACATCAGCACCACCACGATGCAACAGTCGATCATCTCCTACCCCCCTTTTGTCATTTTGAGCACGGCCCTGCCTCCCTCCTTTTTTCCCTGCACCATACTAAGCGCAAGGAAATGTGGTACCATACTCAGTGGTTTTTCCACAGCCTTTCAGGCTCTTTTGGAGACACCAGCCGTTGTGACTGTTGCCACTGCGACGACAGAATTGAACAAGTTCACGAAAGAATTGTCCAATGTTTCCGCCATGGGAGGCAGTTGTGCCCATTCCTCGTTGACCAAGAAGGGGGGGGGTCTTACTACTTCTAAAGGTATTTCTCAGGCGGTGCTGTTATCTGATTTGAAGACGTCCTCAGCTGCAGTAACTATTCAATCGGAGGGAATTGAGAAGGAAACCTTGTTGTCCGCGTCCACCGTTGTGTCCACAAGCCGACCTTACTCTGCCAAACTACCTGAATTGCCGTTTCCCTCTACCGAATCTCCAAAGACTCTCCTCCCTGCATCAAATGAATCCATTATTGAGGGGACCACGGTAGAGGATGAACGAATGCAGGACATGGCCAGGATAGTGGAATTGAAGGAGGAGCTCAAGGTGGCAACACGTAAGATTGAGGATCTCGGACAGGGCGTCAAGGATCAGGGCTCAAAGGCCGAGGAATTCAAAAAGCATTGGGCAGCTGCAGAGGGATCTTATACGAAATTGATTGCTCATCTCCAGTCCCAAATGAGGGATGTCAAGGCACAGCATGCTGAGGAAATGGAAGAGATCCAATATCAACTCAAGGAGGCCCGAGAATCGTCAATGTTATCAAGTATGTCTTATTCTGGTGGCGGCGTGTCTTTGATGCTGAACACTGCGCCATTGGGATTTGACAATCCTTCTTTCACGTTGATATCACTTGTGCCATCAGCACTCCTCAGTCGCTATCCAGCAAGCTGCGTTCCATCGGTCCTGCCGAGTAACGTACAGTTACAGCGATCGTCACTGTCAATTCCTCATGACCCGTCGGTGTTTATGAGCAGCAATCTGCTAAACGGTAGCCCTTCGATCCTCCCGAGTGCCATGCAACGACCGTCTTTGTCAGTTTTTCCAAAGCCATCAGCATTCCCAAGCCATCGTCCTCTATTGGTCCCCAGTTCCGGGCCCAGTTCCAACTATATGGAACCGTGTGTTTCTCCGCAAGGAGTACCCAGTTTCAACGATACGGAAGGACCACCGTCAGCACTTCCAGCAAGCGGCGGTCCATCGATCCTGCCGAGTAACGTACAATTACAGCGATCATCATTGTCACTCCCTCATGAACCGTCGGTGTTTATGAGCAGCAGTCCACCAATTGGTAGCCCTTTGATCCTCCCGAGTGCCATGCAACGACCGTCTTTGTCAGTATTTCCAAAGCCATCAGTATTTCCAAGCAGTCCTCCATTGGTCCCCAGTTCCGTGCCCAGTTCCAACTATATGGAACCGTGTGTTTCTCCGCAAGGAGTACCCAGTTCCAACGATAAGGAAAGACCACCATCGATCCTGCCAAGTAACGTACAATTACAGCGATCGTCAAAGTCAATCCCTAATGAACCGTCGGTGTTTACGATCAGCAGTCCACCAATTGGTAGCCCTTCGATCCTCCCGAGTGCCATGCAACGACCGTCTTTGTCAGCTTTTCCAAAGCCGTCCGCATTTCCAAGCAGTCCTCCATTGGTTCCCAGTTCCGTACCCAGTTCCAACTATATGGAACCGTGTGTTTCTCCGCAAGGAGTACCCAGTTCCA
>JALLOR010000312.1:0-11053 GCA_036939395.1 Porosira glacialis
GACAAACAGTCACAAACATTAACTGTATTTGTACAATTCCTACGTCTAAGATTATATACAAGTTAAAGATAGACTTCTAGTTAGGGTTTCATTAATTCATAATATGAACAAGTAGGACCTCTACGAACAAATATAGGTATAAAAATTAAAAAACAAAACGACTTTTGTTCATCTTGATCTGTAAATTTATACTGAATTCCAGTACATATTGATTAATCTTAATGTACAAGTTAAATTTTTAGTTCCCTTATTTTCTACCAGTAGACCCCACCAGTCGTGGTCATTTACAATAAAAAGACTTCTAATCGCTTAAGTGCTATGTAGGAATTCGTAATAAAATTTAAAATGAGAGTAGTCGGCAGTCATGCACTTGTAGCCGTTTGTGCCAGCGATAAATTAAATGTAGAGATACTGTACTTACCGCTAAGCCTCGCCTCAGGTACAAGTACCGGTACTTGTACTTGTACATGTGTACAAGTAGAGCGTCGCAGGCATAGGTTGTAACTGACTTACAATGTTCAATTATGGTACTTGTAGTACTTTTATTGTGGTCTACTCGTACAATCGATATGCCCTTCATCCACCACCCAATCAAAGCCTCAGGTATGTTGTTGCATGCATCAACGGCCGGGTACAAGAAGAAGTATGCATGTACCAGCGACGTCTTTGATTTCAGCGAAGACTGATACTGAATTGATAGAAGTAGTGAAGATAAATCTTCATCACCGCGAGATCAGCAAGAATGAAGAATTTCGGTTAGTTCACAATTCTGTTGATAGATGAAATAATACGATACGGGTACAAGAAGAACGGTGGAGAAAGGTAAGAGTTAAAATAATGTGTTGAGGAGTGCAATTCTTGCATTTTATTCTGATAAACTAACATATATCATTTAACTCTTTCTTCATTGACTGTCTCATCAGTTGCCGAAGCGGAAGAGACAGCAAGAACGAAGGAACATTCATCCGCGCCGAGCCTTCGTCTTCGAGTACACTCTCGTCGAGACCATCCATCCGCGCCGAGCCTTCGTCTTCGAGTAGAGTCTTCAAAAAGGAAGATTCATCCAGGCCGAACCTTCGTCTTCGAGTGGAGTCTTCAAAAAGGAAGACTCATCCGTGCCGATCCTACGTCTTCGAGTACACTCTCGTCGAGACCATCCATCCGCGCCGAGCCTTCGTCTTCGAGTAGAGTCTTCAAAAAGGAAGATTCATCCAGGCCGAACCTTCGTCTTCGAGTGGAGTCTTCAAAAAGGAAGACTCATCCGTGCCGAGCCTTCGTCTTCGAGTACACTCTCGTCGAGACCATCCATCCGCGCCGAGCCTTCGTCTTCGAGTAGAGTCTTCAAAGAAAGAAGATTCATCCGGGCTAAGCCTTCGTCTTCGAGTGGAGTCTTCAAAAAGGAAGACTCATCCGTGCCGAGCCTTCGTCTTCGAGTACACTCTCGTCGAGACCATCCATACGCGCCGAGCCTTCGTCTTCGAGTAGAGTCTTCAAAGAAAGAAGATCCATCCGGGCCAAGCCTTCGTCTTCGAGTGGAGTCTTCAAAAAGGAAGACTCATCCGTGTCGATCCTATTTCTTCAAGTACACTCTCATCGAGATCATCCATCCGCGACTAGGACTCTTGTAGAGATCATCCATCCGCGACGAGCCTTGCCTTCGAGTGGCGCCTTCAAAAAGGAAGATCCATCCGGGCTAAGCCTTCTTCTTTGATTACACTCTCATCGAGACAATCCATCCGCGCCGAGTCTTGCCTTTCGAGTGGAGTCTTCAAAAGGAAGATCCATCCGGGCTAAGCCTTCATCTTCGAGTAGACTCTTGTCGAGAGTCGAAACCACCCATCCGCGCCTAGCGTTGCCTTTCGAGTGGAGTCTTCAAAGAAAGAAGATTCATCCGGGCCGAACCTTCGTCTTCAAGTAGACTCTCGTCGAGACAATCCATCCGCGCCGAGTCTTGCCTTCGAGTGGCGCCTTCAAAAAAGGAAGACTCATCCGGGCCGAGACTTCATCTTTGAGTAGACTCTCGCCGATACCATCCATCCGCGGAGCCTTCACGAAGGAAGATCCATCCGCGCCTGAGTCTTCGTCTTCTAGTGGAGTCTTCACGAAGGAATATCCATCCGTGCTCAGCCTGCCGTCCAAGCGGAGCATTCATTAAGGAAGATCGGTAACTGAAGCTGAAGAGGCAGGAGAAGTGGAAGAGGTAGATCGAGCTACATTACCTCCATAACATATTTATTATTTGATGATTCGTGAGTATACTTTAGATATGACAAATACAATTATACTCTTCATATTCCTATTTTATACTGTCTTTCTATATTTTTATGTCTCAGTCTTACATATATTTTATTTTTTTTCAATATCTGAAGTAGGAATTGCCGATCACAAAAACTTGATAGTCAATTGAAGTGTTGGACAGTTGTGAGTGTCACATGTTCCACTGAATGGGCAGTCATAGGAAGAGTGTTAAGAGTGGCAGAAAGGTAAGAGTACAAGTAGTATTACATTTGTAGTTGCGGTTCCTTCTGAAAAATTAAGATAGTATTTCCCTCTTTTTTTATCACATATCTTACTGTTTCCTTTTGCTTTGTCGCACCTCTCTCTGGTTCAGATCACCCGGCTTTCGATAGTTGTAATACGGGTACAGCACCACTCAGATCAATTGAAGGGGACCGTTGCCGCTGTGAAGACGATTCATTTGTTTTTGGGGATTGTTCTGCTCATTTTCGCGGCATTATCGCGAGATGAACTAGAATTGTAATACGGATACAGCACTGCGAGGAAGGCGGAGAAAGGTAAGAGTACAAGTCGTATATTACAATGTGTATTTGATTTATTTTCTTAAAATACTAACATATAATTTCACTTATTTGTTGTCGTATCTCTCTCTGGTCCCTCTCGCTTTATCGCACCTCTCTCTTGTTCAGATCACAAGTCTATCGAGAGTTGTAATACAGGTACAGCACCGCGCTGATCAATTGAAGGGGGCCGCGGCCGCAGCGCAGACGACTTGAAAGTCAGTTTGGGATTGTTCATCTCCGCGGTATCAGTGCGAAACTCACTTAAATTTTAGTATGGATACAGCACCACGACATGGATCAATTGAAGAAACACCGCAACCGCAGCGCCAACGACTCGAAATTCCATTGGGGATTTTTTCATTTACGACTCAACGAGCTTCACCGCAACAGTACCATGCACTTTTGAAATCACAAAAAGGAAAGGTGGTATTGGGCCCTGTCCTGGTAAGAAGGGGTGTTGTATGTCGAAGAAGAGTTCTGCGACATCTGAAACATCTGAAAGCTTGTCTGAAGCTAGACGGATGAAAAGGGAGGATAGGAATAAGGAAGGAATCCACGTTAGAGAAGAGGAATGATGAGATTAAGACATTGAAAATTGCGGAATATAATGCAAAATATAATGCAAAACGAAAAGTAAAGCGGCTCAATGAATGTACCAATGCCGTTAAGCAGCAAAACGAACAACTCAAGTCAGCCGCGAAAACCGCTATTCAAGCTAAGACAGCCGCAGAAACGTGGCCGTTCAAGCTGAGACAGCCGCGAAAACCGCAGCCATGCAATCAGAGACCGCAGCGGAAACCGCGGCCGTGAAAGCAGAGACAGCGGCGAAAACCGCGGCCATGCAAGCTGCGATAGCTGCTACCGCCTCGAAAATCGCAGCCGTGCAAGCTGAGGTCGCTGCGAAAACCGCGGCCATGCAAGCTGAGACTGTGCAAGCTGAGATCGCTGCAAAATCGCGGCCATGCAAGCTGATACCGTGCAAGCTGAGATCGCTGCTAAAATCGCGACCATGTAAGCTGAGACCGCCATAGAAACTGCGGCCATTCAAGCTACTGATTTTACGAAGCAACAGGAGGCAATAACAGCTTCATGGCGTTTGAAGCTGGAGAAACATAATAATGAGTTGATGCTTTTGAAGCTGAAGAACAAGCAGGAAACGCTTGCATCAAACAAACGTTGTAAAAGGGCGAAAACTATGGCGGCAAAACGACTAGAGAAACTCAACAACACTAAAGCAGCCTTATCGGATTTACGCCATGGCTTTTTGGGTGTGACGAGGAAACTGAGTACGGCAGAAGCAGACCTCCAAGATAAGCAGATTCTTCTTGAAAAGTCAAAGAAGCATGTTCAGTTTCAGAAAGTTCGTGAACCTGATCAGGGACGTGGTGCGAAGCGTTGGCCATTGTGGATGCTACAGCTTATTCTTGAATTATTGGTGAACGGAACTCCACCATCTGCTATTAGAGCAAACATTGTGTCAATGGCAAGCATCATGATGCCAGAAGAAAGCATAGAAGAGCTACAAGTACCAAGCATCGATTTTGTAAGACGCTGTCGCACAATTGTCCGCATTGTTGGCGAGACACTATCATCATATCGCCTTGCAAAAGCATTATCCTGGGAGCAGATGTTTACTGACGGGACAAGTCGCCGTCAAGTCGCATTGCAAAACCTCATCATTAGCTTGATGGAGGATGGCGAGCTGAAACCGCTAATCGTTTCGTCTTCGATAATATTGGAAGGGGAAACGTCAGTGCAACAAGTCGAGGCCATAATCGAAACGATGAAGATGTGTGGTAGCCGCTTGAAAAGGTGGTCCGAAGTGTTCAAGAGGCTCCATCCAGATGCAAACCATGATATTCCAGAGCCAACCGAATTAAGTCTAAAAAAGCTCGGCAATGGTGGTGCGGTTACCACCGATACGTGTCATTCAGCACGCAAAACAAGAGCACTAATCGTTGAGCTTGTACGAAAGTTGTGCGATTCACCTAACGTACTCGAGATTGACTGTTGGAATCATTTACGCAACGTGTGGCTTGGGGGTATGGTGAAGAAACTTTCAGCTTTGTTGAATTCTATACTGAAGGACGACCTGGAAGTAATTGACCCACGTCTAAGGGTGACGACTTCCATGGAGTCTCTATTGCGAGCCGCTGATAAAGAATTCAGCCTTTGTGCTAATTACCCAAAGGGGCACGGTGATATGTTTCACGGCTGGATTGAACAGAACTACCCTGGCGTTCTTTTGCTCCATGTAGAGAGAGCATCGGGTTCACGGCAGGATCTTGTTGTTGAAGGTGCAGGTGCAATTTATATGAACCGAGAGTACTGGATTGATTTTCTTGATGAGCGGTTACGATGCAGGTATAATGTGCTTCAAGAAAATCTGTTTATCATTCTATCTTGCATGGAAATGGTTGCACTATCCCGTGCATGCGCCATTGTGCACCTTTCAATATGTCTTCAAGTACGATGGCTCGCTGGAAACTGCCACAAACTTTCTGAATATGGTTGGTCAGTAAGATCTATGGGTCGTATCATTGATATTTTGGAAAATGCACTTGAGCTAGTTGTTAGAAATGGTGATTTATTTCTTGATGAGAGCTTCATGATGGGGATTTTTTCCGAAATTCAAGAGGAAATTCCACCGTTGCGTGAATACTGGATTCATCTCTTTGAAAAGAAGCAAATGTCAAGTATTGCTGAGAGGGGCAGTAAACGAAAACCTTTTCAAGAACTTCGATCAGAACTGTTTAGTCCTCAAAATGAATCAAATGTTGAAACGAACGAAACAACAATGAATCTGGGTGTAACTGCAGCAAAGGCGATATTAGAAGAGCTGCGCGATACTACAAAGGCGACTTCAGATTATCTTTCAAGTCTCGGTAGTAAATTTAGTTGGGGAGAGACGTCACCCGAAGATCACGTTGCAGGACTTGGGAAAATGGCGGTGAATGATCCTGCTGAGCGATCGTTTGGTGGAACTACGAGGGAACTTCAGTGTTTTGGTCGAGTCAGTCTACCAAGTGCTGGTGGGGTGAGCCAAGTTCGGATTAATGGTGATATGACGCGTGGGCTTAACATCAAGAATTCAAACGGAAAAACCACCAACGGAATTTTTCACGACCTCTCGGATAATATGAGACATGCTTTGCTTGTAATGGCTCAAGAAGACGCTGAGGCTGTGCGTAGATGTGACCGGGAAGCTGTGAGGAAACAGCGAGCTGCAACACGCAGGAGAGATGATTTGATTAGGGAGCACAACCTAGAGAACGCGGCTGAGAAATATATCGACGCCATGTATTACTGTGACAAGTATCATGGTGAAGGATGTTGGAAATCAGTGGGTGAAGTTACATCTGGGTTGAAAAAGCTGACAACAAAGACAGCGAAACTCCGAGAACTAAAGGAGAACATTAAAGTTCGGTGGCTAGGGTTTGGCTGGGATGATTGCGAAACAAAGTGGTCACAAGGCGGGGTGCAGAAATCTGTTGACGAGCTTGCAATTCGGCTGAAAGAAATTATTAAAGGGGAGAGAAAACGAGCGATACCAACAAAGCCACCAGTTATACTACCACAGCGCAAAATAACCCCTCAACTTGGACAGTGCTTATCTAATGTGAAGAGAATAGATGCCGCGTACAAAGAAAATGCATCTCTTTTTGAGAAAAAAGCACGAGCGCTCAGAAAGGTTAGGGAAGCGGGTGGATTTGGCGACAGATATGATGAAATGCAACCTCCATCCATGCCGGAAATCAACAAGAATCTGGTTGGGACAAGGTTGGATGTTTGCATATTGTACATACTTGACGATTCAAACACAGAAGAGCTGCGTTGGAGTCAAGGAGAGGTAATTGGGATTTCAGACGGGAAAAATATGATACGGTGTGCTCACCGTATTGAATGCTACGAAAAAAGTGAAGCAGTTCAAATTAAGTGGGACGTAAATGCAACAAGAGATGAGGAATCATGTGTCACAGTCCAGCGTTTACTTAAATCAAAGTGGAATCCAAAAAATCATTCGGAAGGAGTCTGGCGACTTGATGTGGAAGTGACTGAAACTTAAATATAAATGTGCCTTTAATATCATCTTACGGCGTGAACTAAGTATGACTCGCAATCCTACTGGTAATCCTACTTGTTATCCTACTCATTGTCCTACTCGTAATCTAGGAGGATTACGATTTTGATAATGTTTAGGATTAAGAGTTTGATTATGAGTGTAGTAGGATGATTAGTATGACGAGTAGGATTACAAGTAGGATTATAAGTGGGATTACGAGTAGGGTTACGAGTAGGACTATGAATAGTATTACGATTAGGAAGAGGACTAGGATTACTAGTAGGATTACGAGTATGATTACGAGTAGGATTACGAGTAGGATTACGAGTAGGATTACAGGTAGAACTATGAGTAGGATTACGGGTAGGACTACAAGTAGGACTACGAGTAGGATTACCAGTAGGATTACGAGTAGGGTTACGATTAGGATTAGGACTAGGATTACGACTAGAATTACGACTAGGATTAAGACTAGGATCACGAGTAGAATTACAACTAGGATTATGAATAGGACAACAAGGAGGATTATTAGTAGGATTACGAGTAAGATTACAAGCAAGATTACGAGTAAGACTACAAGTAGGATTACAAGTAGGATTGCAAGTAGGATTACAAGTGGAATTACAGGTAGGACTATGAGTAGGATTACGAGTAGGACTACAAGTAGGATTACGAGTAGGACTATGAATAAGATTATGAGTAGGATTACGAGTAGGATTACGGATAGGACTACAAGTAGGATTACGATTAGGATTACGGATAGGATTACGAATAGGATTACGAATAGGATTACGAGTAGGATTACGATTAGGATTACGAGTAGGATTACATGGAGGATCACGAGTAGGATCATGAGTAGGAATAAGAATAGGATTAAAAGTAGGATTACGAGTAGGATTACTAGTAGCATTACTAGTAGGATTACTAGTAGGATTACCAGTAGGATTACAAGTAGGATCATGATTAGGATTACGAGTAGGATTACGATTAGGATTATGAGTAGGATTATGAGTAGGATTACGAGTAGGATTACAAGTAGGATTATTAGTATGATTACGAGAAGGATTACAAGTAGGATTACGAGTAGGGTTACGACTAGGATCATGAGTAGGATTATGAATGGGATTATGAGTGGGATTCTGAGTAGGATTACGATTAGGACTACGAGTAGGACTACGATTAGGATTACGATTAGGATTACGAGTAGGATTACGAGTAGGATTACGAATAGGATTACGAGTAGGATCACGATTAGGATTACGAGTAGGATTACGAGTAGGATTACGATTAGGATTACGATTAGGATTACGAGTAGGATTACGAGTAGGATTACGAGTAGGACTACGAGTAGAATTGTAAGTAGGATTGCAAATAGGATTATGGCTTTGATTACAAGTAGGATTACGAGTAGGATTACGAGTAGGATTACGAGTAGGGTTACGATTAGGATTACGAGTAGGATTACGGGTAGGACTACGAGTATGATGGTTAGTAGGATTACGAGTAGTTCTTTTTGAGAAAAAAGCACGAGCGCTCAGAAAGGTTAGGGAAGTGGGTGGATTTGGAATTTAGTTATGATGAAATGCAACCTCCATCCATGCCGATGCCGGAAATCAACAAGAATCTGGTTGGGACAAGGTTGGATGTTTGCATATTGTACATACTTGACGGTTCAGACACAGAAGAGCTGCGTTGGAGTCAAGGAGATGTAATTGGGATTTCAGACGGGAAAAATATGATACGGTGTGCTCACCGTATNAGCTGCGTTGGAGTCAAGGAGAGGTAATTGGGATTTCAGACGGGAAAAATATGATCCGGTGTGGTCACCGTACTGCATGCTACAAGAAAGGTGAAGCAGTTCAAATTAAGTGGGACGTAAATACAACAAGAGACGAGGAATCGTGTGTCACAGTCCAGCGTTTACTTAAGTCAAAGTGGAATCCCAAAAATCATTCAGAAGGAGCCTGGCGACTTGATGTGGAAGTGACTGAAACCTAAATATAAATGTGCGTTTAATATTATGTTACGGCGTGAACTAAGTATGACTCGTAATCTTACTCGTTATCCTACTCGTTATCCTACTCGTTGTCCTACTCATATTCTAGTAGGATAACGATTAGGGTAATGTTTAGGATTAAGAGTAGGATTATGAATAGGATCATGAGTACAATTATATGAGTAGTAGGACGAGTACAATTATGAGTAGTACGACGAGTAGTATGACGAGTAGGATTACGAGTGGGATTACGATTAGGATTACTAGTAGGACTGCTAGTAGGATTACAAGTAGGATTAGGAGTAGGATTACAACTAGGATTACGATTACGATTACAAGTAGGATTACGATTAGGATCACAAGTAGGATTACGAGTAGGATTACGAGTAGGATTAAAAGTAGGATTATTAGTAAGATTACGAGTAGAATTACAAGTAGGATTACGAGTAGAGTTACAAGTAGGATTATGAGTGGGATTATGAGTGGGATTATGAGTGGGATTACAATAAGGACTACGAGTAGGATTACGAGTAGGATTACGAGTAGGATTACAAGTAAGATTATGAGTAGGACTACAAATAGGATTACAAGTAGGATTACAAGTAGGATTATGAGTATGATTACAGGTAGGACTATGAGTAGGATTACGAGTAGGATTACAAGTAGGATTACGAGTAGGACTATGAATAAGATTATGAGTAGGATTACTAGTAGGATTACGGGTGATACTACACCTAGGATTACGAGTAGGACTACGATTAGGATTACAATTGGGATAACTAGCAGGATTACAGGTAGGATCATGATTAGGATCACAAGTAGGATTACGAGTAGGATACGAGGAAGATTACAAGTAGGATTACAAGTAAGATTATGATTAGGATTATTATTAGGATTTCGAGTAGTATTACAAGTATGACTACTAGTAGGATTACGATTAGGATTACGAGTAGGATTACAAGTAGGATTAATAGTAGGATTGCTAGTAGGATTACAACTAGGATTACGAGTAGGATTACAAGTAGGATTACAAGTAGGATTACAAGTAGGATTATTAGTAGGATTACAAGTAGGATTACAACTAGGATTATTAGTAGGGTTACGACTAGGATTATGAGTAGGATTATGAGTAGGATTCTGAGTTGGATTCTGAGTAGGATTCCGATTAGGACTGTGAGTAGGATTACGAGTAGGATGACAAGTAGGATTACAAGTAGGATTCAGAGTAGGATTACGAGTAGGATTCTGAGTAGGATTCTGAGTAGGATCACGAGTAGGATTAAGAGTAGGATTAAGAGTAGAATTGCGAGTGGGATTACAAATAGGATTACGAGTAGGATTACTAGTAGTATTATGATTAGGATTACAAGTAGGATTACGAGTAGGTCTACGAGTAGGATGGTTAGGAGGATTATGAGTAGGATTACAAGTAGGTTTACGAGTAGGGTTACGACTAAGACTTTAAGTGGGATTGTGAGTAGGATTACACGTAGGTCTACGATTAGGTCTACAAGTAGGATTACAAGTAGGATTAAGAGTAGGATGATGAATAGGATTACGATTAGGATTAGGACTAGGATTACGACTAGGACTATGAGTATGATTACAAGTAGGATTGTGAGTAGGATTACGATAAGGATTACGAGTAGGGTTACGAGTAGGAATGTGAGTGGGATTACGAGTACGATTACAAGTAGGATTACAAGTAGGATTACGAGTAGGATTACGAGTAGGCTTACGAGTAGGAATATGAGTAGGATTATGAGTGGGATTACGAGCATAATTATGAGTGAGACTATTCGTAGGTTTATGAGGGAAATTATGACTACAATACGATTATGAGTACTTAAAATAAAGGTAATATTTTAGTAACTAGTGCCCAGTTGCATTTAGGCAATAACAGGTTCAATCCAAACTGGGAAAATCACTATTGTTATGATAGGTTATGAGCTCCTAAAATATTAAAACCCAGTACTAAAAAAATCGACGTTTGAGGGCTTTAAAGAGGATGATGATATGCGATTTTAATTTTTTTTTCGATGACCTGGTCTTAGTTAAACTGAGTAGGACATGTTTGAGCAAAAAAAAGGAGTTTTTGACAATTCCTGAAAATGATATTTCTACCACGCACCCCCCTAGCATAATCTTTCTTCAAGGCCTGCATAGTCATGGCCAATCCAATGGATGTTTCGT
>JALLOR010000313.1:0-10808 GCA_036939395.1 Porosira glacialis
TCTCAAGTCAGAATATAGTACCTCGATAAAGGAGGACTTTGAGGTCCAAAGCGCATTGACCCCAAAAATGTCCATAAATACCTTGGGTACACCCTAAATATCACCAACGACAACACATAATTGACAAAGGCCCTGGTGGAGAAATCCAATAATTTTAACGACACAATACTCAATTCATATTTGTCAGCAAAGCAAAAACGTATGGTATATGCAATGTTCATAACGCCGGCACACACGTTTATGTTTTGAGGAGGAACCCTCGGTTTCGATGAACTATCAGCTATCCAGAAACCCCTCGGTACGTCTATATGCTATTCACATAATGTACACCAGACTGTTGCACAAACATGCATCTTTGGTCCAGCTCTACTCAAGGGAATAGAGGATTCCTTATTATCGGTCAAAAACATTAACACACACAGGTATAGATGATGTTATTGCATAAACTGGAACGCAAAGATGCAACAAGTAAGTTATTCAAGATGTCACTGAGGCACATGAAGATGAATATCAGCAGCGGCACTGCCCTTTCACACCTACCGTACAAAATGCACCAACATCTCGTCCCGGACACATGAATAAAGCATTTGTGGGGATTTATACACTCCTGTAAAGCAACTATACAAATCCCGGGCCTATGGATTCCTTCGCTGAAACATAGGAACGATTGGTATCTGATGGACATAGGACTTGATGCAAGCTTGTAAAAATCAGAACAGGTCGACTTACGGGAGGCAACAGTAGTAATCCCATTACACATGCTATTCGATATTGTCACATAAAATGGAACTCACATCAAAGAAGGAATCTTCGAGGGTATCTTGGAAGACAGAAAATTCAACTACCAATGGCCCGCCCACAACCTTGGCAACCGGCGTACAGTGATACCCTGGAGAATCTCACCAGCTATGTGTGAATTCGGTCGTCTATTTTCACCAAGAAACTAGAGGAGTTCTTTGACACTGACAAATCTCAAAAAAATCTGTTCCAATGGCAATGGGATCCCATATATGACCACCTAGTGGAATTTTGAGGATGCGAACCTGTTGAGCACAAGAAGATCAATAAGCACCATGGCAGACGCTCCCACTACAAACTGTACATCGAAGAAGGAAATGATAATTACACGAATTTAAGTTATGTAGATGTTACGATTTAAAAAAGCACATTATGATGTATGTCAGAACAAAACTGATAGCGCGAGTCCTACCACATCAACCAAGGCAAAGGAGAGTACAGGAGGAATTGGACCCGACTGCAACTGATTACACAAGAATATGGAGAAAAAGTGTGGCCAATACGAAAGAGGATCCGAAAACTCAGACGCGTCATTAGGGCAGGGAAGGCAGTTGTATGTTCAGATAACTTGTTGAAAGATGGGAATGGAGGGGTCAGATGTAAATTGGTAGTGACAACAGGCAGATTGTCAAGTATTGAAATACAAATGAGCGCCGTACCAGTCATCAGCGTGCCGGAAGAACAACCCTCATCAATGTGTAAGATTCAGGGGATATTCGCATAATTGGTAATGATAGAGAAATTATTTGGACGCATAACATGTGGTACTATTGAAGCAGGGTATGATAGCAATACAGTACTGAAGGGCATCGGAACGTGGTGGTACACAAAACATGCGACACAGGAAATGCTGGGAAGAGCACGTTCCATATGTGGCAATGTTATGGTGTGAGTTGGAAGTTGATATTCTGATCTTTCATGAAATCCTGTAGAACTGCACTCGCTTTGTTATCAAGGCGTTGTAAGTTTGGCTGTATGAATGCTTCGCATGGTCTTTTAAAAATAAGGGCATATGCATTCACGATGCTTTGGGACGATTTACTTTTTAGCGGCTCCATCAAAATGGCGTTGTAATCGTAATCGTATAAAACGAAAATGTGCTTGTTTCCATTTGTAGATGTGATGGTAAACCGCCCGGTGAGGTCAGTGTGGATTTCGTTTTTAAAATCATCGGTTGCGTAAATTGCCACAAAAACGTGGTTTGACCTTGATCCATCATCGTTGGTTGGTGTCGCATCCCAATATTTGGGCTCAGGCTGTGTTTGCACGCGAGTGCTTGCTTACTTTTGTCGAGTTTGGTCAAGGTGTCCTTTAGCTGTTTCTAATGTATTTTTGAAATACAGTTGGACAATTGCGGGTGTCATGTCGGCTGCTTTGGTGACGGTTGATTTTACGGGGCTGAAAAGCTCAGCATGTAAAAATGACATAGTATCTGCTACGGTCGAATTTATTGCATCAGCTGGGGTTGGGTTTTAATGACATATGATTTTTGTCGTCGAATATGACGATGCAGTTATCGTCGCACACTTGTCCGACTGAAGTGAGTGAGTTTTTGGTGTTCAGGAAGGTGTGCGCTTTCGTCGCCTTGCTGTCGAGGTCGATTGCAAATTTTAATGAGTGCAAACTGTGTGTTGTTTAGCCAAAATCAGCGGTGATGTTTAAGGGGGTATCAACTATTTTGTTGTTGAATTTTTGGGATATTGTTGCTATGTTTGAGGTAAATCCGGAATCTAGAAAGTTACTTGGTTTGGGAAAGCTCATAAGATCTGCTGTACAATTGTTTAACTGATTATGAATATTATTTGCCCCTCACTCTTTGCGTAGGTTTTCTGAATGCACTTCCCCCTTGAAAAATTTCCCTTCTTGCAGCCCGGACACCCCCCTCTACTGGGTTATTACAATTCAGACTATGGTGATTCTTGGATACATTATATCTATGTGACCAAGAGTAACTGCATATATTGCGGCCAAACCATCCATCAGCTTTGATGGCAACTCCTGCTTCATTTATATTTGGTTTATGTTTGTGCTGTCAATCCTGATTGTCATTTTTGTCACCAACTCTGCCTTCGACATCGAAATCTCCGTTGTGTTATCAACTAAGTTTCCACTGAGGGTTACTACATTTTGAGTTAGGTCGTCGATGAGCTCCATCTGCCTGTTCAAGTGGCCGCGGTCTGATGGCTATGACGTTGCCAGGTTGGTAAAGGTTTCCACTTCTGCCAATGTAATTTCCTTTGTCATATCAGTGCCTCCCAACATCTGTGTATGCTTTGCTGCATTTACATGTCCTTCCTGTTGTGAAGTACAACAGTTTAGCCAACGTTGGGGTGTGTTGAAGTTTTTCGTAAACTCTACCCAATTTTTAATGTTGGTGGGGAAGTCTCCCCAATCATCACAAAAATTGTAGTACAACCCCGTGTTGATGGTGTACGTGTTGGTGAGGATCTGTTGTTGGTTGTATTCTTGGGGGGGCGACGGCAAAGTGGTTACCCTCCCCGATCTGTTTGTAGAGGGATTCGATATTTGTCGTCAGATCCTACTCCGCACGAAAATGGTCATAGTTTTCACGGAAATATTCTTGGCTCATGGTACCATGCCTGGTATAATTTCCTAACTTATTTTTGTTAAATCATGTAGTCTCCGATTGTGAAGATGGTATTTTGTTCGCGGTTGCTTTGAATTCCCTGAATATCCTTCATTTTTCAGCTGTTCTAATGTTCTATTTCTGTAATCTGATTGCCTGACTTAATTTTTTTTTTGAATTGTGCAGTCTCCGGTTGTGAAGGTGGTATTGTTTGCGGGCGCTTTGAATCCCCTGAATATCTTTCATTTTCCGGCTGTTATGTTGTTGTGTAATCTTATTGAGTTCTTCCTCCAAGTTTATGTACCAGTCAGGTCTGTTCAACGTGAGAGTACATACCATTTTAGTATCTTACACAATGCTCTTCCACCATTTTTCAACTGATACATCTCCATTTTATGTTGTCATCACTGATTGTATCTCTATGTTTAACTCTTTTTCTTTGTGAGGAAAAGTATCATACTCACAATATCTCACCGACTTTTACTTTTAACAAGAAAACATCGTGAGAACACCTCTTCCTTGTCAAAGCAGCGCTCAATTTCAGGAGATATTTGGCAATCGGTCCAACCGCGATTGGGGCGATGCTTGTGAAGAAAAATTGTGATGAAAGCATACAGTAGCCAATTTGTTTTGGTGTTTCGGATTCGTGAAGAGATCAGGTTCAAAAATCTACACTGGTGTGATTGCTGAGCATGTTTGTGAGATAGAGAGGCTGGCCTATACTTTAGCTACATATAATACAAAATTAATGTTTCAGAGTAAAGAATTCCTATATAATCATGTGCAACGTGAATTTTGATTAAACACCCAAATCAAAATATCTCTGCACATCTACCATACATAATGCACCTAAACTTCAGATATTCCAAATCCTATAACATAGAATTGTATCCGAGTATCCGACCTTCAGTCGTTTGATCAATACTTATCTAAACAGAAAAACGTTTTTGCTATTTAAAACTTATACCACAACCAAGGCGTTATCGTGAATCAAATTCTTCGTTACATCTTAAGAAATCATATTAATATCCAAATCAGAAACGGTAAGTGTTGCAGCTTTCTGATTGTTATGAGAAGACACTGCAACACCCACATAGAAACTATCACCATCCACAAACGACATAGATTCATCAAGTAATACCTCGATCCAATCATCATTGATCTCCATCTTGTAATAAGCCGACATGGTGCTTCCATTCTTGACAAGTCTCAGGGAAACCTCGTAGGATGAGATAGGCGGGAAGTTCTTGCTGTAGGTTTCACCCCCAGCAATTCTCCTTGCACTGGCATAAATACGGGGAGAGAAGGTAGACAAGTGTGTATCGGTTCCTGAGACAAATACGGAATAATGTGGGGAATTTTCGTCAAGGTTGTTTCGAAACATGAGTCCGCCCTTGGCAAATTCATTCGAGTTGTTGCTGCTCTTTCCAATATTGCTGCTCTTTCCAATTTTGCTGCTCTTTCCAATTTTGCTGATATTTCCAAATTCGTTAGAATTTTCTTCGAAATTGACGATTCGTGCTGTCATTTCTACATTCTTGCCTAAACTGTTGATTCTGACATAGAGGTAATGAAAATCATCGCTTTGATCCCAAATAGCCATTCCGGATCCGGTCACTTCAAAGGATCTCGGTCCAATGTTGGTGAAGGATCCCGCGCTGCCAACGTTACCGATGTCCATGGATGCGTAAGTGTCGTCAATAACCCTAATGATATCATCATCATCGGGGTCAGGGTCAGGGTCAGGGTCAGGGTCAGGGTCAGGGTCAGGGTTAGGTTCTATATCATCGTCATCAGGGGTATCCTCTGAATCAGTGCTGCCTGACTCTCCTACCGCCACTATTGTAAATGGTAAAGGAATTACCGCACGAATAAGGATTCTAACTTCTGCAAAGCATCTCACATACACTTCGACTCGGGTGATATGTTCAATGAAACAACTCGACAGTCCATATTCTGCACCTTTGGGTTGAAATGGGGTGATGATAACAGATGGAATGTCATTAAACGGCTCGTCAAATTGAAGCAAAACACCTTGACCCTGTTCTATACCTCTATCTCGACATTCATTAAAAGATATGCCCCGTCCGTCAATACTTGGTACATTCGAGAATTGTGGATTTTCATGGAATGCTGTGCACTCTGTGATGATTCCACTTTTTACGTTTTTCTTAGGGACGTTGCCACCGATCACAAGAAAGTTTATTCCCAGATATGCTCTTTCACGCTTGTTTTGAAAACCAACTTCAAAACCAGTAGGTGTAATTTCTTGGATTGCAATAGCGACATCTTCAATAAACTCTGGGGCATACTTTTCGTTCACAATAAACCAATTGGGGAATGCTAGAATTGTCGGAGTGTTGGAAAATGGAACGACAAAATCCACACGGAATGAATCCAAACCAAATTTCTCCGAATTTGTGATTTCATCAAACAAATTTTGATTGTACATTTTCGAGACTGTGAACGCATCTTTGCTCTCTTCCGTAAGAACTTGCCCATTATGTGCTATGACACCTGATAGAATATCTGTGTTTGTGCCATCAAAGCGCTTCAATGAGTCAAGCGTAAGGAAGGAGAAACTAGGAAGTTGACTGCTGCTGGTAATGTTCAACCGTAACTCTTCACCAAAGTTTACCAATGCCAAAACACCGTTTGAGTTCATGTCCTAACCAATGATTTTAAATCAGGAAGAGAGAGAGAGAGAGAGAGAGAATATGAAATTTAGAGGAAGATATCAAAACATGTATTTTATACTGACACATTGAAACTCACGCTCGTTTGAGTAAAGAATTTGCAATCTTTAAAGGGGTCAAATTTTGGTCCATCACGTGTTATTGTTTCAAGATTGAAAGTTGCATCATCACGTCCACTGGGAACAATATCACCGCCTAAAAGTGGCGGACACAAAATATTCAATGTTAATGGGTTATTACAGAAGAGATGAAAATATCGATTCCAAAACGAAAACTCACGAATTTGTGTAGCAAATTGAACAGTTGGTGTCGAAAGTTTCCCCTTCCAGACACCAGAGTATGTGAAGATTCCTGGTGAAATACGATAGTTCTTAATAGGCAAAAGAAATGCGTGAGCCACAAGAATGAAATATCAATATGTGGTGGTAAAAATATTATCATTTCATAATTTCTTGACTTACTTTGTTGACGTAGCACCTAAACGACCCTCCATCATTCCCACTTGCCACAGGACCAGCACCAGGGAAAGCCGTACTCAGGGGAAGAAGAGAAGGTTGTGATCCACTGTCAAAATTGCAATAACAAGACCCTACATCTCCTTCTAACCCCAGAAATGACAGTCCAACCTGATCATACGGTCGACCAAGATTGTTGCATCTCCTGGGACATCCTTCTAAACTACTATCAAAAATCCGATAAGAGGAATATTTAGATCCTCTTGAATCAATACATTCACCTGGAAATGGTTTATTCAGATCATAAGGTAGGTCATTGGAAGGTTCAAAGTTCCCAATTTGGTCAACTTGCATCAATACTCTAGAGTCCTCGTTTGGGTTGAGTGTATGCCTAGAGAGTGGATCTCCTGTTCCTGCGAACAGACCTGTTTGGCATGATAAATATCAGTAATGAGTGTACAGTAAGGAAACAAAGCATAAGTGATTAGTGAAAAATAAATGAGAAAAGAAATATTTTTGCATGATGAGCAACACAATGATTTACCGTGGTGGACCGTTCCATTGAGAATATTTTCTTTTGGTGTTGCACTCAGTTCTATTCCATAAAGGACTTCAAAAGCATCCACGAAGGCACCCTGCTGTTCCATTGACATAAATTCCATTAAATTCCCAAATCTGCGCAGGTTACCATTAGCAATGATTCAAACGCTAAATAAGAGAATTGAAGCAGGTGGAAGGTTGAGTTTTTGAACTTCGTGCACTTACTTATATCTGATGGGCATTGGCTTTGATTGGACTGACACAGCCCATTCACGCCAATCATCAAATGGAAGTCCTCCAATCGTTAACTCTTGTTTGGTGAGTTTCTTTTCGGCAATTTTAAATGCATTCTCGGCTTGTAACTCGCTTGAAGCAAATTTTGACAAACTAGTACTTGATTTCTCCTTCACATCTGCACCAAAAATAAGTGCGTCATCGTCCGTTTTGTCTAATGCAACAGTCACAAAGTTACCAATAGCTTTCCCTTTTGGGCCTCCAAATTTCGATGCAAGTTCAGCTGCACTTTTCACTAGCCCAGCCTTCACCCCTATAGAGGCACCCATTCCGGCGCTCATTTCGAACGACATCGTAGCGGAAACATCAATTGATTGGCTAACCAACAATGAGTAGTCCTGTTGTGACATCGAAGTTGAATAAATTCGCTTACCCCCAAGGACAAGGTATTTTACGTAGTTGGTTCCATAAATTTCAAAGAAACGCTTCCATGTATTCACATGCTCCTCATTGAATTTATCAAAACTATACGAAAGCGAGAAGAAATAGCAAAAAGGGAAGTATGAGCATAAAAAAGAAAACGAACAACCCAAAAACAAAAACATAATCGTAGTATCATCTATTTACAGAATGCTTTCACACTTACGGCACGGGAAGACTGTCACATGTTGCCTTGAACTCAGTGCTAAGGAGATCATCTTGCTCACTATAGTTGGGTACAAATGATGCTTCGTATTCGGAGCAAACAGCCTTGGCCTCAAAAGAAACTGATCTTGACTTTTGTGAAGTCTCGGACTTTGACTCAAACTTCACACTTTTTGAAAATGAATGAGATTTTGACACACTCTTAGACCATGATGTTAGGAAAGTATTTACACTAACTTTGCTACTTTCGAATTTTGATTGCTCTAAACTGGCTTCCGATGTCATCGATGACCTTAAATCCGATTCAGAACTAACTTCAACCGATGAATCATCGTATCTGCAAGACGATATATACTGTGGGTGTACAGCATTAGGAGACAACGACGTCAGCGTAATGTTTTTAGAAACTTTTGTATAGGAAATACTGCATCAAACGTATTCCGCGGAGCATTCTTACATACCTTCAGCTCTGTCCCAAAAGGAACTTTAAATTGCCCGTCAACGGTAAGGTGGTCTTGATCTTGAACTAACTTTAAAACGCGATAACGAAATCCTTTGGCGTACATCGATAAATGAAGAACGAGAAGAATTTAAGTCAGTTGCATTTTCTAATCAGCTTAAAATCAATATACACAGAGTATGTATTGGTAGTCACAAGCAGTGTTCGTACTCACCGGGGTCTTGTTCGGAGGACTCAGAGCCGCGGGGGTTGCCATTAATCAAATCATACCCAAGCCCCAAATATTCGAGGTTGGGGACACCCGGTGAGTCCCCGGCGCCAATTCGAGATGTAAAGTCGATGTAGGTCTTTCCGTCGGGCAAGAGAGTTACAGCAGCTGCCGCAGCAGATTTGACTGCAGAGTTGTCTTCTTCCAGCCTTCGAAGTCGGTTAGTGGTAGCACTAGTTGTAAACGGATGGTTACGATTGCGATGTCCCCCACCACAGACACAACATGAAGACTTTAGTGTCAAGCCATCTTTTGCAAAGGAGTCGTTACCAAATTTGTTACAGAAATTGTCTCGGTCATCTTCGGGGAGACGCCCGATAAACTCGCAGTTGAACTTCGCACCTGCATCCTTCATGCTGTTCCACTCCTTATTCTCACAAGTTTTTTCCTCGACCTGTACCTCGACACTCGTAGTCCCTCCACCGCAGAAGCAGCACGCCTCGACAGCGCTTTGACTAGAGCTAGAAAGGATTCCGTGACTTAAAAATTCGCAGAATGCACGTTTTTCATCATTGTGTACTTTTAGGACCATGGCTTCCAAGTCGTTACAGGTCATCCCAACAAATGAAGAATCGCGCCACACAGAGGTGCCGGGCATCGTCCACAGCGGCATCTTTTCAGCTGCCACGCCACTAACAAATGTGCGTAAATCCTTGCAATTACGTTTTTCTTCCCAATGTGGATGCGCGTCAACGTTGAGCTTGCGTTCCTATTGTAGAGAGGCGGAAGCAAGGCGAAAGGACGTAAGCAAAGGCAGAGAGGGCTAAATAAAGTGATACTATAGAGTCAAATACTACTGAAGAATGCCGACATAAAAATAATTCTACTAATGCATCGAAGCGGATGAAACGAATCAAACCATCAAAGAAACAAACAGCCCTCCGCTGTCACTTTTCGATATGTACCGGAGGACATTCTGGACTCACCGCTACTTCCAGTTGTTGGCCGCCTTCCACTTCCACTCCCACTTTCATCCCCACGTCTACATTCGAAATACCCACGGCTGGTCCGCCATTCCGAATAAAAATAAGGAAGAATGTGCCAAGCAGGGACAAGGCAAAAAGAGGAATAAGCCTTGGAAGCATGGTCGTGGTTGGATATCGTTGTTCTAATCAGTAGATAAGTAGTTGGTATGTATTTGAGAGGAATTTGATGTTTACAAGAATCCTGTCGAGGATTTTATGAGAAACACCACGATCGAGTTTCAGGAGAAAACCGAATAAAGAAGTGGGTTTAAAAAAAATCAATCTTACTGTAAGTAAATAGTGAATCGAATGTAACGGCCGCATCATTTAATTTTAGATTGAAATCTATGAAAAATAGTCTAGTTCAGAATGATGATTATATTAAAGTGAACATTTTGAGCGCATCATGTATTTGTACTGATTGTAATGTTTCTACGTAAAAAGTCCGTGCATGACACCACTATACTAGTTCCTATGATCAAAATTACGAAAGTAATAAATAACTAGAATGAGACCGAACGAAAGCAAAACTGAAAATGGGTAAAAATCAGGATTATATGAAAATGAGTTAATTTGAAAGCTACGGTAGAAGTCTACTACAGTAGAGAACCCAATACTACGTACCGGGTACTATTTAATACATAGATGCGATAATTTAAAAATTATACATACTTACAAGTATTTACGTTGGTATTCAATAGGAATATGCTTAATACCCCATCTAAACCCCAGCCCTTTCGCCAGCCCGGTTTAAATAGCTCCTACACAGCGCTGGTAACAATATAGCTATTCTACCTGCAAAATCAAATCCTACAGCCTTAACTTAAGACTGGGTAAACAAAAGGGACCTTTTCTGCATTTCGAGTTGCCAAGATATCAGTCATCAAAGTTGAATGCTAAGATTGCATTACATGATGTCACAGAAAATGAACTCTTCGAAAATAAATATTCATATTTGTTCACAACAGCACAGTCAAACATGCACATCCTTCAAACATTGGTGGTCATTAGTAGGTATTCGTACCAGTATCAGCAAGTACGTAGAAACTACCCCTACTGTATGTATAAGGTACCCATGTACTTAGCTGCATCGTAGGTAGAATCAACCCCCCCCACTTCTATCTACTGTAGGGAATTTTGAAAGTTAAGGTTAAATTTTT
>JALLOR010000314.1:0-10791 GCA_036939395.1 Porosira glacialis
CCCTACGTTTGGTCACAACGACTGTGGGTAGTCTTACTTTAGGGTGTGTATTCTTCTTCTGACAGACACGACTTCAACCTTTTGTGTTGTCATTAACACAGACAACACATATCTCTTGAAATGTTTGGTTGAGTTCAAGATCGCAAAAATCACTATTTAGCTTTTGTTAGAGTTTAGAGCTATCTAGATAGATTTTACTTGTAGAATAGCTCACATGTACTGTGTGGTTTATTGCCAATTTTGGACTACAGTAGACATTATGAACTACTGCACCAATTTGATACAATCTCTTAGAAATGATGTTTAGTAGTACACTTTAAATACTGGATGGTTATTAATCACTACAATAACAGAAAATATCAATAGACTCCTTAAACTAGAAGAATAAGTAGCAAACGTAAGACATTTGATTTTTAACCCTTCCTGATCATGTACAGTATTAGGACACCCGCAAACACGCAGGATGCACAAGGCAGCAAAAGAAAAAGAAAAACAGTAGGCGTGGGAATCCGAGAGGGGTGGACGCGAATATACCCCATAATGTAAAAACCGCAATGTTGGTAAGCAGTTGTTGCTCATTATGAATAATAACTGCAGTGTACAAAATCGAATAATGCACAGTATGTTGAAGATATAACGCCAAAAATGTGGGTGAACTCAAACAAAAATGAAAGCAGTAACATCCAACACATGGTGTTTTCTATTGTGAAATAGGACACGCCAGCACCCTTAGAAAGCGAAAACATGTGTTGTCGTGGTCGTCTTGCTTGAAAGTAATCTCCCGAGCCTTTGATATATCAAATCAAGGCGAGGGGGTCGGTGATCAGGAGTCATGGTTGTTAGGAACCTAATCTATTCCAATCATTACCTCAATCCTAATGCAATATGCAGTACACGTAAGTACTGTACATATTTTCGCGAAGCTGTGGCCGTGGCACGCGATTGTCGTTTGTGCTTCATTCAATCATACATAAGTAGACTACCGCTCGCTTGAGTTAATTCTCGCGATTTAGAAACAGCAAGATTACTTCAATCGAATTTCATGCCGGTTTCCATTCTATGGTTAATTCAATAAACTGATCATATAATTTGTGCATATTACGTTGTCACTACTGAATCCAGATTATCTTCCGAGCTGTAAAGGTAAACCCGAATGCCATCTCTCTTCCCCTCCATAAAAGGAGTCCACCCTGGCAACGCAAACCCCACACTCAAAATCCTTACCGGCCTCCTTTGTTTTTCCTCCGGTCGTTCCTCCAACCGTCGCCGCAACACGCCGGCAATCTCCGCCATCGCCTCTCGGAACAAGTAGAGCACGATTGCGTCCGCCCCGTCCAAAGCTTCGTCTTCCCTCGCGAATTCGAACGCGTCCCGGCGGTGGAGTTGCACCCGATCGCTAAGAAGGTCGCCACCACTGTTACCGTGGCAGCTATAGCGGTCGATGGAAGAACGCGCCAGGGCGAGTCGATCATCGTCGACGTCAATGCCGATGCAGTGGCAGTGGGGGGAGGAAAGCGCCGCGGCGAGGAGCCATCGACCGTCGCCGCAACCAATGTCGATCAGGAGGGTTTGGCGTTGATCATTGTCGTCGGCTGCCGAGAGCGAGGAATGAGAAGGGGACGTTCGTTCGGGAAGGAGGTGGGGTAGAAAGGATTCGATGATACGATCGGGAGTGGGGCTGATGGGCGCCGCGAGCGTGTAATTACCGTTGGAGGTGGCGGTGCGGCCTGTGGGCCCGCCTTTGCCATCGCCGCTCGTTCCGTTCGGCCGCACAATGACGCTATCATGTTGACTTTGATGTTGGTCCACTCGCCGCCCCTTGTGCTGTGATTGCAGCTCTCGAAAGCGATCCTTGGCCGCCTGCAAAATGGCTCGTCGAATGATGTCTTTTCGAGGCACAGACGTTCGTTGACCACTTTCGGTTATAGTCGCGCTTTTGTCATCGTTAGCAGCAATCCCTGCATTGGTCGCCGTTTGTTTAAAATCCTTTCGACATTAGGTGAAGAGTTTGTGATCATAAAAAGCAGAGTAAGGAATAGAAGCCAACATTATAACCATTCGCCATTCGCGATATCATGTCCCCACAAATGTACAGCGTGATAAGCTCTACTTTCGAACGGCCATGCTCCACGTAGGTCGACATCGAATGGTCCCTCGTGGCAACGGAAGAAATCAGGAATCACGTCATCGACCTTTCACTCGTTCCGCTCCAAACCCGACAGTTCGAAGACCACTTACACCAGAGTCTTCGTTTTCCGATAGATTCGCAACCCCCCCATTCATTTCGGCTTCGGCGTCGTCGTTGACATGATTGTTTTTTCCCAGACCCAGACTCGCTCGAACTGCTTCCAACACGTCGTCCAACTCGGCCAGAGCGCCGGCTCCCACCTCTCCACATGCCAACGTCTTGACCGCTGGCGACACGATCGTCACACCGTTGGTTGCATCCCCACCCTCGTCTACACTGCTAGCGTTGAAAAATCCTTGAATCGTTTTCAATTGGTTCCGCGTAAGAGGATGTTCCCACATGGCCGTATTCATAGCCGGAGCTAAAACCACCGGCTTCCCCCGTCGTCGTCCAACCCCACCTACACCGCCGTGGTGGTGGCCGTAGTCCCAGGCGCGCAAACAACAGGTCAGAACGTCGTCGCACATTCCATTGGCGATTTTGGCGAGCGTGTGCGCCGATAGGGGAGCGACGACGCAGACGTCGGCCCAATTTCGCAGGTCGATGTGCAGGACGGGGTCTCCGAGTTTTTCGTAGCCCTTCCATTCTTCGTCCGAGGCTGAAAAGTGACGTATCAAACATCGAGTGTCGAGCGGGGGGAGAGTGATGGTGGTAGAGCGGTCGGTGGAATCACACCGATAAGAACGGCGCAAATGCGTTGCCGTTTTTGCCATTTTGATAAGCAATGTTAGCGACTTTTTCGAGAAAGATAATCATCTTCAACCTTCGACCTCCAACGGCCACATATGAATGCGCACTCACAGTACAGCGACACACTCCCATTCGTCGCTGCCCAATCAATTTCAACATTTTCTCCCTCCTTTCTCCCCTCCGTTAGTTGACCTCTCTCAGTAAATGTTGTCACGTCTTCGCCGTCGTCCACTCCAGCATCCTCCGCCTCGATGCTTCCGCCATTGTCGCCATTGCCTATATTCTTCTCTTCTCCGCCATCACCACCGCCACTCTGACTCCTGCCCTTCAACAACAAAGCATGAAAATCCTCCCAACCCACAGGATCGTACCGCTTCGCAACACCGCCGCCGTCGTCGTCCTCGGACCAAAAATTCTCAGCCCCACGGCTGAGCAGAAGCTTGACGTCGGCGCCGAGTTCGGTTGCGAGACGCACCGCGAGGCGGGGGCCCTTCACGGCGGCAATGGATCCGGTGACGCCCAGGAGGACACGCGGTCGACGAGGTGCACGATTGGGTTGCTGTGGTTGTTGCCGATGCTCCGCTGGAGGGAGCGGCATTTCAATTGTCCTTTTCTTTGAGTTGTGTAGTGTGTGTGTGAAGACTGAAAATTGATTTTTTGGCGAACATCGGCGATTGATTAGGCCTTGTTTCACGACCGTTCTAGTACTAAACACACGTACAAGGGGGTACTTACTAGTTATGTAGTATGTATCTACATACGTCTGAGTTAGTACTTGTAGCTCGTAGGCTACATAATGAATAATTCTCTCAACGGCTTCATTATTATTTTTCCGCTCAAACAAAAATAAAGTAAAATAAAAGGAATGTTTCGGCCATCGTGAATCGAATCGTGAGCCATGATAACTTCATAACTTGACACTTTTGATTCTCGATTACCACCATGGCAATATCTTGGTCCTGCGTCGCACGAGACGGCGTTATCCTCGCAGAAGCCGGTCAGGACGATGGCAGCGGCAGCATCATCAAAACCGCGAAGAAACTAACGCAAATGCGACCCACCCCCGGATGGGAAAAAACTCGATGTGGATCGTTCCGTGGGATCAAACTCCACATTCACGAACCCATATCCGATTACGTGAACGGCACGGAATCGACGAGGATGCTGGTTTGGTGTTTCTGTTGTGTGTACCGTTCCGATGCTTTGAGCGAGCAATATGCCAAGTCGTTCCTTACGAAAATATCGTTTGTCACCGAGGTACAGTAGTTGCCGTTGAGAATTTGTCTTAAATCGCCTTGGATTTTGGCCGACGTTTGATTCCAAGTTACTAACCCTGTTCTAATCCATAAAAATCTCAATGTCTGTCGGTAAAAGCCTCTTCGTGAAGCTCCAGTAAGTCTCTATTGCGATGTTCCCTCCGTTATGTTGTGGCGTTTGCTTAGATTTCAACACATGTACCCATACTAACTTAGTCAATATAAATGTGTCCTTGTAAAAAGTGGTGGATAGACGGTGATGTATTGGTACGTAGGAAAACGAGTAGATAAGACTCCCGTTCAGTTGTTTTAAGAGGTGGTGGCGAACAGGGTCAGGCTTTCCTCTCCGGTGTCATGATCTAGCTGGAGAGCAGGAGGAGGACCACTGAGAGTTGGAATGTGGACACATATTCATTCATAAACAGAAAGGATGGTTTGGGATCTTGTGTTGGATAAAACCAAAATCATGGATGGTGGTGAAAAAGGGTAGCTACGATGAATGAAGAATTATGTTTTACCTGATGCCCCAAAGAAATGCCTGTTGCATTGGTTGACAAATGAATTACAAAGCGTGGGGGACTCATCACATCTGTTTTTTCTCCGTGCACAATTGATACATCATTATTTTGAAAGGCTGCACAGGAGTCTTTCGCACCAACTCTGCAGCAGCAGATGGATAACGTTGGGCAGCTCGGTCGAATTGCTTTGCTGAACCAAGTAAGTATGTACAGTCTAGGTTTCCTGTTCCTTTAAATTGTGGCGCTTCGTCGAGTTTTGTTTCTCATGTCTTCATTTATCCCAAACCATGCAAAAGCACGTGGACGAAACGAAAGAAATTATGGCAGAAAATATTGAGCGGATACTAGAACGGGGAGAAAAACTCGATGACTTGCATCACGAATCAAGCAAACTTAACGCAATGTCAGCAGTGTTCAAGAAAAGAGCGAAGAAATTAAGAAGAATCAAAATGTGGCAGAATGCGAAGCATGGAGTAATGGTTGGGGTGAGTTAAATCGCAAATCGCACGAATTTGTCTGCCGCGCGTGTACTGGAATTGTAATTGAAGGGTTTGATGTTTGCTAACATGATCTATTATCTCAACCTCGCTTGGAATGATTTACAGACGGCAATAACTGGCGCCGTTGGCATTGTAGTTATTCCACCCCTGATTGCTTTGTTGTAATCTATCAGTATGCTGTATCAGTGCAGTATCCAGTCTGAGAATACATCGTATTTCTGTGTTGTAAGCTTTGTATTTGTTTCCATATGTATACACTTTTGTGAAATGCCTTATATACCCGTGTAGACATAAACTTCATTATATCAATATACAATTTACGAAGGACAGTTAAAGAAGATGGCGCCATTACGATGTTGATATTTGTGAACACTTCGCTAGATACGACAATAGCAACAACAAAAACACCGGGTCCGTGTCAAGGAACTCTACATCATGTTGCCTGATATCTTCCATTCCGCGCGGTCGGCTCACATTAAGTATGATAGATTGTTCAAAATATTTCAGCTTTAAAGCCGGTAATTTGATAGTAACTCTATAAGTATACGATTTTCTTGCAATGGTATCACTCCTACTCGTAAACAGAACAAATTGACTGTAGAAGCAACCGTGACTGATACTATTTGTTCCACCTTCTACCCGCTAGAAACCTATCTACGTATTTCCTTGTCTTGTTCTGGACGTGTAAAAAGGCTGCACTCCATGGGCAGCCACTGCATGGAACTTAACAAGCATCAGACAAATCTGACCAACAAGGTGCTTTACTCTCTCTTCAATGTATTGCAACGAACCGTAGCTCCTACATAGGGCCAGTACAATATGTAAGCTGAGTTTTAATCGGTTTCTTCGTCATTTGCGACAGGACTTTTGAAATGTGCCCAAGAAAAATCGTTTATAAAATTGTCATTTTTCACAAAAGAGGACACCTTCACATCAATCACCAAAAATAACCAAACCAGACCAAACAAATGACTGGCGAAATATGTCAGCACGCGATTGGCCTGACACGTCTTTCTTTCCCGGGAGCGTCCAAATAAAGCTCAAGTATATGAATGCCATACAACTTATGAATGCAGCTTCGTCCTCGAACCAAATAACGAACTAGGTTTTAATCCATCTGTCCACTCCCATCTCCACGCATCCATTCGAACGTCTGCTTCGATCGTCGCAATTTTTACCGAAGGTCCCCATCGACGCCTCCTTGATGACTGACCAAACATCATGTTTGCACGCGCTTTGCCAGGTACCTCTTTCCTTGCGCAGCGTTCAAACAAAGTGCAGAATATGAAAAGCACGCAGCTGATTCGTCACAGATGGCCAGCGCTCTCAAGCCAACCACGCAGGAAGAATGCATGCACCCGATGCCTTTGATTTGTCACCCAACTAATCATCCAACCATATATTCATCCCTTCCACACACAATCTCATTGGAACGTCTGCTTCGATCGAAGCCTTGCAAACTTTTGCCAAAGATCTCCATCGACGCCCCGTTGATTCGTTTTGGTCATGTACAAGACCAGGTTACATGCGTTCGGTTCGAGGAGCGCGCTCGAACACACTTGAGCGACATCCGCCCTCGACACGGGAGTAATGTCCTCATTGTGCTTTAATAAAACAAATATACGCACGGGATCGGTGGGGTGAGGAATGAGAGGTTCCGTCAGCGAGGTAAAATAACAGGACAAGAATAAAGCAGAATTTGGACGCATTGGAAGCGAGCGAGAGAGATCACGGACAAAACATATCATACCCAACGAGCCATCGCGCGAGCATATACAGTACGTCACACCGAACACATGTACACACCTTTTGCAAACGAACGCCGCTCGAATCGGTGCTCGGCAATTCATTGTATCCCGCAACACGAACAATAGTGTAGCTAAGACCGCTATGCTTGATAATTTCTTCTCCCCTGTACTTGAAGTATGTCTCTTCAGCGCTCCGATCCATCTTGTCCGACGCGATCCTTCGCGTGGTTTCTTCGTCGAGGATGACGTTGTCTGATTGATCCGATCCCGATGATTCCGGTCCGAAGGAAGACGGAGAAGAAGACGCGGAGGACGAGGAGGTTTGCGGTGCCAATCGTCGAGCGTCGTGTCGGATCATGACGTCCCGCACCACGGGAGGAATACGGGCATCACTCAGATAGATGAATTCCGGCTCGGGCTGCGAGCGGTAGACCTTGACGAAGTCCAGCGCGAGGTAGAATTTGCTCCATCCACCACCGGCTGCCGCGGCGGCTCGTCGTCCGCGCGCGCCTCCACCGGAATTGGGAATCGAAAGGTTCCTGGCGCCCCTGTATCGAAATCCGATCTGGCGGACGTCCCGACCGTCGAACGGAGGAACAAAGTCTTCCAATGTCTCTGTTGCCGTCGCGGCCCCGCTCCCATCATCACCATCACCATCGTCGCTACTCCTCCGCCGCCCCCGCCGCTGCCGCCGTTGTCTCACCATCGGCTCAAAATCAGCAAACTCCAACCTCATCGTCGCCCACCTAGCCGTACTTCGATTCCCTCCCTTCATCGGCTTGGACCGTGTCTCGAATTCACAAACATACTCCACACCCAACCTCTCATAAGCCTCGGTACGAACGAAGCATTCGTAGACACCGCCGTTGCTGCACAACCGGCAGACGAGGCCGGCGAACCCTCCGGAACGTAAGTCGATTCCCATGGACGGTTCATTGCGGGAGCGTAGGATGGCGGAGGCGAGGGCTGCCTCTCCACCATCGTCGGTGGTGCGGACCCTGCCGGTGAAAACGCCGTGACCGAATTTGTTCTTTTTCCAAGTGGCAAAAGGAGAGAAGCGTTTTTCCGAGCGGGGTGCAGGCTGTCGTTTTCGATCGTCGTATTGTTCCTTCGGTTCGTATCGATCCTCGTACTCCGCAGCAGCGTTCGTGGCGAAGTCATCACCGGCAGTACCGTAACCGTCATTGTTTTCATAATCGTCATAATTACCATAATCCTCATTGTTACCATTGTTGTCATAATTACCATAATCGATATCGTCAATATCATCGACAACATCATCACCGGCATCATCATCAATGCCAAAGAGATTAAAATCCTCCGGCCGTTGCCGAAACTTGAACAACGATCGCTTGGCCGCCTGGGAGGTCCCGTAATCCGCGTGCCGCACATTCTGGTAGGCGTGAACGAGGTTTCGCAACCCGTGCAGATCGACATTCTCGGCCAATCGTGCGCGAAGTTCGATCATGGATTCCATTTCATCCCATTCGATATCCTCCATCGTGGGCACCTCCAGTACCGTCGGTTGTTCGGGTGCCGTTTCCAGATCATCGGACATTTCCGAATCGATCGTCTCCGCCGCAGTATGGCTCTCGCGATTCTCCCCCCAATACTCCCGAAACCTCGACCGAAAATCCTCCTCATCGCTCCGTGGCGGTCCCGCACAAAACACAATCTTATCCACATCCGTCACGGCATACTCCAAACTCTCCACATCGTTCAAATCCCCCTGACAGTACGTCACGCCCGTCCCAAGACGTTCGAGCGTCGACGAGTACAGGTCGCGAACCAAGACGCGGACCCTGACATTCTTTTCGAGGAGGAGACGTTTGGCCACGAGACGCCCTACTTCTCCGGCGGCGCCGACGATTAGGACTTCGGGACGACGATCGCCGCCTAGGAAGTCGTCGGAGAAGTCGTCGAGTGTGGAGGAGGAGGAGGAGACGCGTTCCCGTTCGCGGAGGGAGGGTGGGGGTACCGATGATGGTGGCGAAGGATCGTCGAACATGACTGCTCCTCCACCACTGTTCCCCGACCGTGATTGTGCCCCACCGCCACCACCGGCAGCAGAAGCAGCGCTGAGTCCCAATCGATCATCGACACAATACCCATCGTACCGATCGTAGTATATCGAACGCCGATCGGCCGATAGACGTTTGGCCGCGCTGCCGCCCGTGAGGGATGAGGCTAGGCCGAGGGCCGCGTCGACGGAGCGGCGGAGGGTCGAGCCGGCGCGGTAGGGGTCGGCTATCATTTTTAGGAGTTCTACTCCTCCTCCATCGTTCTTGTTCTTGTCTCCTTTGTCGTTGCCATCGCTGCCTTTCCGCTTTGCATTATTGCTGCTGTTCGATTGCTTTTGTTTGGGATTCTTTCCCCGGCTATTGTTGTTGTTGTTGTTGTTGCTAGTTTTGCCCCCGCCTTTACTCTTTGCCCTGTTCGTGCTGGCAGTCGCACCGCCTTTATTATGATTGTTGTTTTTGTTGTTCGACTTCCCGCGCTTCCGGTTCGTCGATGACGGCTGCTGCTGCTTAGGCTTAGGCTGCTTCTTCGTCGCTCCCTTTTCTGTTGACGGCGATTGCTTCCCCCCGCTCCGCCGCCCTCCGCCTTTCGCACTCCCACGAACATCGTGTTCGTCGTCGTCGTCACCGCCGTCACCATCGCTGCCGGCGTTGCTCATGGCCAGCGGTGCATACGTCTCCGCGCGACGCCGCCGTCGAAGTGGAAGTCCATCGTACGGCGGCGGCATTCGTGACGCGAACGCCGCCGTACATCCCGCCGCCGCTGCTGTCGTCGTCGTAGGTCGGATCCGCAGCATCGGATTCGTCACCGCCAACGCCGACACAACCGACAACGGCAACAAAGATGACACCGCAAACGCCGCGAAGAGGGCGGCCAAGAAGACGACGCCCGATAGGGACGCATGTCGGCCACCGACGTGTCCGCGTCGTCCCGAAGGAGGAAGAACTATCGACGATGATGCACGCGGACCACAAGGATTGTCGCAGCTTCGTCTTCGTCGTTGCATAGTGATCACTACTTGTTGTCTTTCTCGTCGTCGCCGCCGCCGTATCACCGCCGTCACCGGAGTGATTTCGTCGGAGTCACCATCGTCTTTGCCGCCGGCACCATCACCGTCGCCGTCGACGGCGGAGTCGGTGGTTTGGCGACACGAATGACGACGGTGACGTGCTCCCGCGCTATAGTCACGGTCGTCGTCGTCGTCGTCGTCGCGCACGTCGCGGCTTCTGCCTTTGGGATTCATTGTAAAATGTATGACTTGCCCGCAACAACGGGTTCGACGGAATGCTCTACGTAGTAGATTGCGCTGCTGCTTTATGAGCCCATGAGAAGAAATAATACCGAACGTGCCGCACAGGACCGTTGTGGGCGTACGTGGTGGCGGTGGGTCCATGGAGCAAGAATGGCAGTGAAGTTGAGGGTCGGGTGTTGAGGAGGCGATAAATGCCGTGCCGATGCGACTTCTTGTGACACTCCTTCTGAGAAATAGATGTTTGGTGGAACTTTACAAGTTACGCTACAATTAAATGGATTTCTTAGTTTCGATAAATTATTTTACTACTTACCATGTTTGTCTTGATTGATATATCGTAACTAACACCCCTTATTTTGATTAGTGATTCATTCGATTAAAATATTTTGGTTACCGTAAGTAAAGTATTTATCCTCTTTCTTGCAATAAACTCGTATTTACTAAGCTGCCTATTCACCGTAGCAACACAGTTCCAGATTTCTACCTACTGTACGCAACATCTGGATCTTTCAGAAATCTTCAATCTGAAAATGCGCGCGACAGCTTCAACAACAAAGAGAGACAAAAAATCTGGTCTTTGTTGCGCGTAAAAAGCGGACAAAAGACGCACAAGAAAGGCG